>CAOKZL010002462.1:0-207761 GCA_948472985.1 Iguana delicatissima
AGTTTATAAAAGTCTATACAGATCACAAGCAAGTCAGAGAGGTGGGTCCTCTACAGAGCCTGGAAAAATTTTTGGGGTGAGGATGGGGGGCCACAACACATAGAATGCCCAAATTGCCATGTGACTACGAGAGTTGTTATCCAAAATCTGATTCTTTCCACAGGAGTTCATTCTTCTTGGAATTCCTAAGTGCACACTTTGATGGGGAGACTTGCCAATCTCTTGCCAGCAGAATAGGCAATGTAACATGCACCTCTCTACTGTCCCTCAGCTCTCCATTTAAGATTGCTATGTAAATAACAAAAACTTTGCTACCCTTCCATGATACCCCAAAGCACCTGCCTGTGGTGGCCATATCACCTTGTCTAATGGTAGGGCTGGCCTGTTACCTCTCTTTCTCTGTAATCTTTCTCTGGATAGGAAAAGTAGAGGAAACAATGTGTGTAAGTGTGTGTGTGTGTGTGTGTGTAAGGGGGAGATGGGAAGAGAGAGAGAGGGAGAGAGAGAGAGAGGGATGAGATCACATGCAAACCACTATTAATCTAGCAGGCTGGTATATTTTCCTGGTATATCTGTATTTTATAAAAAACCATAGCCACTGCATCAATGATGGCATGAATTATCCCTACATGTTCCATGTTAAAAACACTTTTGTAAATGTTTGACATATTTTGTGGGGCAGCACCACGTATGTCTTGTCAAATGACATAACTCTACAAGACAAATGCCATATGCCAAAAATTAGAAAGGATTGTGTTCATCTCCAAGGAATGTGCTTCCTACATTAGCATTTTTAAAGCACTAGATTTATCTTTCTGCCTTTATGCAATAAAAAATATGCAAAACAACTGAAACAAGACATCAGCCAATGATATTGCTCTTTATGTATCATTTTTGCTCAAAGTACTGTGCTAGAATACAGCAAACCATGAAAAACAAGAAGCCTGTTCCAACCAGCATCTTATCAAATGAGGTATTTATAGTATTTTCAGAACTGACTCCCTTGTACTGCACCATCAGTGTACATGCTTATGATCTAAAACTGAGAGAGGCATAGCTGCTGCCCTGAACCTCTTGCATACATGCTTATAAGAGGTGCCAGCTATGATCAAACAGATAAGATGGCACCTAAACATCTAAATGGAGAAGAAAGCTTCTCTGAGTTTAAAAAACCAGGATGGGAGGAAAATAGGGGTGCCGGGTTTTCAAAATGGCAAAAAGGGATAGGCCTTGCTGCTGGGTACCAACAATGGCGGCAGCAACAGAGACTCACCCAAGGTCACTCAGTGTCTGAGTGGGGATTTCCAGTGCTTCCTGTGACTATCGGGGATATCTCATAAGGTTTGGGTGTCCTTGGAATATGCTGGGTTGGACAGAAGGGACACTGCAGGCATTCTACCTTGCATGGCTTGTCTTTTCTCTGGAAAAATCCATTTCCTTTGGGTTTGGGAGTAGAGAATTGGGTGCAGTGATGATTGACTTAGTCAGACTCTCTGAGTTTCCCCCCTGACAGTCTCAAAGGATAATACACTCTTAAGTGTATACTCTCCAGATCCAATTTACTTTTTCTGAGAATCAGTCACATACCCTACCTATCTCAATATATTCATACTAGAATTGTTTCAGTTGGTATATCCTGGTGCTCATTGCACTGAGAAAGCTGCAATGCACAGAATTACTCCAAACTGTACAAGTGTACATTTTTTTCAAGAAAAGTTACCTTTTTTTGGAATTACAGTTCCTTGAATCATCAACGGCCCAATCATCATGGCTTGTAGTCATATTGGCTGGCAGATCTTGCTGGAATAATTATGCTGGTGCCAGGAGAGGGATGGCAGTGAAAACCATAATTGACCATAGATAAAGTTGCCCTTCTGGTGCTCATGCACCCCCTTAGAAGCCATCAGAGTAGTTTTATCTATTCACAAGGACAGTTTCACTGCTATCCCACTCCCATTTCACCAGATATATGCCCTGGTAAAAGAAAAGATATTGGCACTGACTTCTAAAAGTAAATAACATTTACTTAATGACCTTTATGACAGCATAAGTCCCCATTCAAAAAAAAGAAAAAAAAAGATTAACTTCCAAGTGTTAATGTGAATCTAAATGTGGAGGTAGTCTTAGCATGGTCAGGTCTAGACATGCTGCTGCCAGTGGAAAAGGACAAATTGCTTACCCTCTGACTGTCCCAATTTGGCAGGAACAGTCCTGATTAATCCTCTCCCCCACTTTTTCAACTGTTTTTAAAATGTCCCACTTTAACTACTTAACCACTTACTTGATAAGGCGTGTTTGCTCCTCTTTTTTAACATTCTTATATCCATTAATTTCTATTACCTATTTTTTTCTTCTCTTTTTTCATAGAATCATAGAATCATAGAAATGTAGAGTTGGAAGAGACCACACGGGCCATCCAGTCCAACCCCCTGCCATGCAGGAACACCCTCAAAGCACTCCCGACAGATGGCCATCCGGTCTCTGCTTAAAAACCTCCAAGGAAGGAGACTCCACTACACTCCGAGGCAGTATGTTCCGCTGCTGGAGACCCCTGACTGTCAGGAAGTTCTTCCTGAGGTTCAGGTGGAATCTTCCCTCCTGCAGCTTGAATCCATTGCTCCTTGTCCTGGTCTCTGGAGCAGCAGAAAACAAGCCCTCTCCTTCCTCTACATGGCATCCCTTCAAATATTTAAACATAACTATCATGTCCCCTCTTAACCTTCTCTTCTGCAGACTAAACATACCCAGCTCTCTAAGTCTATCCTCATAGGGCATGGCTTCCAGGCCTCTCACCATTTTGGTCGCCCTCCTCTAGACTTGCTCCAGCTTGACCATGTCCTTCTTGAATTGGGGTGCCCAGAACTGGACACAGTATTCAATATGAGGTCTAACCAAAGCAGAGTAGAGTGGTACCAGTATCTCCCTCGATCTAGACACCATACTCCTGTTGATGCAGCCGAGAATTGCATTGGCTTTCTTGGCTGCTGCATCACACTGCTGACTCATGTTCAGCTTGTGGTCTATGAAGACTCCTAGATCCCTTTTGCACATACTGCTATCCAGCCACGTGTCCCCCATCCTGTATTTCTGTATTCCATTTTTTCTACCTAAGTGTAGGACCTTACACTTCTCTCTGTTGAATTTCATTTTGTTAGCCCTGGCCCAGCTCTCCAATCTATCCAGGTCATTTTGAATTTAGATCCTGTCCTCTGGCGTATTAGCAACCCCTCCCAATTTGGTGTCATCTGCAAATTTGATGAGCATGCCCTCTATTCCTTCATCCAAGTCGTTGATAAAAATATTGAACAGCACTGGGCCCAGGACAGAACCCCGTGGCACCCCACTAGTCACTTCTCTCCAGGATGAAAAGCAGCCATTCGTGATCACTCTTTGGGTTCGGTCGGTCAACCAATTACAAATCCAACTAACAGTAGCCCTGTCCAGCCCGCATTTTACTAGTTTCTTTGCAAGAATGTCATGGGGTACTTTGTCAAAGGCCTTACTAAAATCGAGATATGCTACATCCACAGCATTCCCTTCATCTATCAAGCTAGTAACACTATCATAAAAAGAGATAAGATTAGTCTGGCATGACTTATTTTTGAGAAATCCCTGTTGACTTCTCGTGATTACCGCGTTGCTTTCTAAGTGATTAGCAACTGACTGCTTAATGATCTGCTTTTTTGTTTTGTTTTTTTCTTTATCATTTTATTCTTTTATTTAGTATATAGTGAGGTTGGGAATGATTGAAGAATAGTTATAAATGATTAGGTATGGTATGAGGGGAACTTCTTAAATTGTAATTTCCTTTGTAAATTATTTTTCTACTTTCTGTATTCTTTCTTTTCTTTTTTTTCTTATTTCTTTCTTCTCCTTTTTTCCTTTTTCTTTACCCCCCTTTCTCGTCTGCTGTTTCTCTATCCTTTACCCTTTTTTAATGTTTAATCTTGATGGTAATAAATATACTATGGCCCTTTCCGCATGGGGTAATAAAAATGGTGCAGTGCGTCCTCCACGGAGGATGCCTGCACCTTGGATCGGACTGGGTCCAGACTACTTACTGTAGATCTGCACCTCAGTCCACTCCAGAACGACCCCAAGTGGTCCCCCAGTGTGCTTTTGAAAGACCTGATTTTTCTGGTCTTTCAAAAGCACGGAGCGCATCACTGCGAGCCTGCTCCCTTGTGCAGATTCACAGGCTTGCACCAATGCGAGCCTGCGATCTGCGGAGCGCAGGCTTTAGGCTGGCGAGCTTCAGCAGTTGGTCAAGACCCACGACCAACCGGAAGCTGCCATTTTGGACGCCGGAGCAGAGCAGATCAACAACCACGCACTGCTCCGGAGCAGCCTGAACCAGACCGGGGAGCCAGAAGATCTGGTAAGTAGAGGCGCGGGGCGATTCCCTTGCCCCATGCGGAAATGGCCTATGTTACTTTTATGTTACTTTTCTAGTTGAAAATTAATAAAAAACACATATATAAAATTTATAATTTATTTTTTAAAAATCCCACTTTTTCTCTCCCCCACCCATTCCCTCCTCTTGCCAGCTTCTTCAGTCACTACAAACTGATCCAAGTGCAAAAGTTGTCTGCACTGAGTTAACTCAATGTGGCGAGAGAAGGGGCAAGATCTTGTCCTTTCTTGCAGACTCAGGGAAAAGCAAACTGCTGCCACCTCTCCTTGTTTGTGTGTTGTTTTTCTTTTATAATATTTGCCATTTTGATCATGGTCTGAGTTTGCTTGGCCACAAGTGCTCTGAATTTCACCTGTGAAATGTGGGAGGGGATGAAGTTGGCATCCCTTGCTCGTGTTCAGCCAACAAGAGCCAACTAGACAAACAATTGAGTCTTCAGTACTGGTGAGAGCTCAGTCAGTTCTGTATATGAGAGCAGCATATCATCATCATCATCATCATCAGTTTCACATTCTCCCAGATGTTAGCGACTGGAGTTTGGGACCATCACTGAACCAGATTCTATTCAAGAGTCTAGGGGTCAGTGAGGTATCATTGAACAATATGGCACATTCCATGTAGTGTCACTTTTGGAAATTGTACTATTTGGATCTGATTCACGATAATTTCATTCAGATGTTTTGTCAGCCTGTTAGAAATTGCCCGTGAGCACCTCTTGCCACTGGAACTACAGTTGTTTTCTTTTCTCAGAGGCACTGAGTCTCAATTTGGTCTCGATATTTCATAACTTTTCATTGTCTTCAATTCTGCCATCCTCCAGAATTGTCATACTGATAACTCAAGCTTTCTTTTTCTCAGACACAGTTATCTCTGGCATATTATGCTCTAATTGTTCTTCTGTTCCAATCTTAAAGTCTCATAGGATTGTTATGTCACCATTTTCAAGCCTGAGCAGGTATGTTTCCACCAGTTCTTTCTAGATGGATAATATTTTTTCCCCAAAGATTACAAGACAAGAATATCATCACCATCATCATCATCACCATCACCATCATCATCATCATTTCTGCTACTATTATATTTTCCCCAGAATGGGACTCAAAGCAGCTTGTGAGATGCAACACAGACACC
This sequence comes from Iguana delicatissima, assembly GCA_948472985.1. Lineage (NCBI taxonomy): Eukaryota > Metazoa > Chordata > Lepidosauria > Squamata > Iguanidae > Iguana > Iguana delicatissima. The sequence goes on from CAOKZL010002462.1 coordinate 5,546, forward strand.
ATGGCAACAAACCCTAGTTCTCCAGCACTTTGCTGTTGTTCTGGGCCCTCCGGCATCCACTGCTAGAGGCTATCTAACAGTATATCCACACAACGTTGTTTTTAGTGCAATGAACTTTCCACTGTGTGTAGCTAGACCATCCATATTAAGAAGCACATATTTTATACCTCCACGCTGAAACAAACTATGAACATTTTAGGGGGAAACTTTATTTGTCGACATGAACAATCTCTGAAGTATCATTTAGATAAATATTCAGGGTGTACATTTTTTGACATTTTTGAGGAACTAGTATAAAAATGTTTCCCTATTTCCTCATTCGATTAATATTCACAATGTTATATATCTCTAGTGTGGGCCTCTTAGTCATTTTGCTTTCTGACTTGACGCCCCAAAAAAGACTTCTTCACAGAGAAGGTTATTTCTTTAAATATTTAATTTTTTTTTTTTATCTTGGCCTAAAGAGCTCTGGATGGTGTACAAGAAAATTAGTAATAATGCTAACAAGCAAGAACAAAAAGTGATTATTTTTCTCCCACACAGTTGTGTATAGATCCACACAGAGAAGTTCAGTGGTAGGACCCAGCTCCTCTTCTGTTGTTTACTGTTATGTGTTCTGCAAGCCTAAAAACTAATAGTGCTTACTTGGGAAAGAATGCCTCACATTTTCCACAAAGCACATATTTGTAAATGGAGCCTCAAAGGAAAAGTGGCTGGCCTCTGCCTTCTTTGGAGCTAGTAACTTGGAGTTAGTAGGTGCAATGACAACAACATCCCATCCTGTTTCAGTTATGTATCTCAGAAATGCTGGCACATTTCAATACATTCTCTCTGATTGCTCAGAGGGTGCATGCTCTCTCTCTCTCTTCATCTTCATAAAATATAATAATTTGAATGTGTCTTTTCTTACATGCACATGGATGTCTACTTTTACCACTGTTTTCTTTGGTTGGTTGATTAGTTGATTGATTGATTGACTGACTGATATCCCATCTTTCTACCTACATGGGACCCAACACATCTCACAGTATGAGTAAAAATAAAATACAGTCAAAACTATACAAATGTGTTTTAAAAATCATACTTTAAAAATTAGTTTAAAATAGTTTTAAAATATAGTAATAATGACAAAAATATAATGCGCCACAATTAAAAGACCTTCCAGGACTGAGAATTAACACTTAAAGGCCTGAATAAACAAAGATCTTTGTCTGTGGGCAGAAAGAGTACAGAAGGGGGGGGGGTCAAACTAGCTTCCTGTGGACCGAAATTGCATATTCTGGGTACAGCCACCAAGAAGGCTATTGTCTCAACTATTATTAATACTCATTTTTTTCTGCAGCACTTTGCCTAAGTCCTCAAACCACTTCATGAGATCTTGCCAGTAATCTTTACCAAGATTGTGTCTAATTCCACTAACCCAGAAAGCTAGGTGAGCATTATTATTTGCATATGAAGGATTACAAGAAGCAGTGAGACAGTGGGTAGGAAGACTTTCTTAAACACAGAGGCAAGAATTCCTGGTTCATAGCACTTTCTCTCAACCAGTATGCTAACAATGGTCCTTAACAGCACTGGGAATATTATTATCTTCATATAAAGATGAGGTGGGGGGGTCAATTCAGAACAAATATAGTAATCTGCTTACAAGCCTTTTTACACTGCATCGTCCTACAATAAAATGTTTCACTGCTGGTATATTCTTATTAGACATTCACTAGTGAATGTAATCTTGAGTGCTGGATAGGATCTGGATTATATATCACAGTCCTGATAGAGAAGACAGACAGTAATATACATTACTATTAATTACAAACAGGAGCATCTACAACATACCTAGAAGGGAAAACAGCTTCTAAGAAAAAGAGAGAGTAGAAATTAAAGTGAATACAGGAAGTTGACTGTTCTTATCTCCCTTCAAGTAGAGTGGGGAACTGGAAGTGGGCTGCAGCAATGTCCCTTTAAAGTGACAGAAATATATGTTCTATTGAGTAAATATAACCATTAGCAGCTGAGTAGACCAAGTGAAAATGTTGACTCTGAGAATAAACAATGACTCCCTTGAAAACAAATATTTATTGTCAAATGATGAAACCAAGCAAAATACTGAAAGAAAAAAAAAGGAGCCTTATTTATTGTTATGGGATAGTTTATCTTCAGGATATGACTGAACGGGCTAGCTTTTTTTTTTTTTTTTTTTGCTAAAGGTAGATGACCAGGTTATTCCCTTATATCATGAGAGTAATACAAGAATGATGAAGTAGGCATAAGAATTTAATCATGGTAATTTCAAATGATTTTTTGTATTTCTAAGTCTTTTTAAATATTAAGATTTGTTTTTAATACAAGAAGCAATTTAACACCGTCTTTCTCCAGTATTCAAGACAGGAGATGATTATTAATTAAAATAAATTATTCTTTTTAGCTTCTGAATTTTGTATTGTGGCCTGAAGTAAAAGGTAAGTTCTGAGCTTCTTGATAATGTATGGATGTAATTAGGCTGCTTTCTTTTTTACTATGAAGCTTGAAGATAAGACTTTGGGTTAAATATATAACACCATGATACACACACAGTTAAGATGAAAATGACTAAATCATTGTAATGAGTGCTACAGAAAATGAATGAGAGGGGAAGTCAATATGTTGTTCATGCCTTCTGTTGAATTAGATCTTCTAGTTTAATTAATCTACTTCAAGATTGAATTTTCTCTGCTCTTTTGCAATTGGCATGGAGAAAGTGGTATACATTCTGTATCTATAGGGTGATGCAGATAAGCTTCCCAGAACTGTAGTTCTAGGTATTGTGGTGATTTGGAATTTGTATGTTAAACTGGATATGTGGGACCCAGCAAAATAATATCTTGAAAGAAAAATTGATCACTAATGATGGCTAGTGGCTTCCACATCAGTGAAGCAGCAAATCCACTTCAAGGTTTAATCTGAATTTTAGAGAAGCTATCTAAATTGCTGAACCCTATCCCTCAAACAGCTTTAACACCAGACCCTTGAGCTTCTTAACCATCCAACTGACTTGGGAACCTTGCTGCAACTTGTGGAAAAACTACTTTGAAAGCCATTGGCCAAGATGGGCAGATTTGGGTCTCATCAGTTGAGAGAGCAAAATTCCACTTTCTCTTAAGACTGTTTATGGAACAAAAATCAGTTCTTTTCAACTTCTTTATTGGATAATATTGAATAAAACACATATTAAAACAAGTGAGTGCTCCAGTAGTAAAACATTTTGATGTAGTAAATTAAAAATTCATCATAAACACTGCAGGAGATTAAAACTAGTAATCAAAAAGTCTTCTAGCCTGATAGAGGCCTAATAAAAACACACCAAGACAGGCCTCCAGCAGGAAGAAACCTAGAACAGTGACACGACCACTGGAAAAAACCTTCTCCTTGGTTCTACCTAAACACAGTTTTGGGAAATGAGACATGTAGCAGGTGTCTGAAGTAGATAAGCTCATCTGCAATTAGGAAGTTCTTCAAATAACCTGGTCCTAAACGATGAAGGAATAACCAGTAATCTGACTTGGACTCAGGCTAGAAACAAATTGAATAAAGTTGTTTCAGTAAGAGAGGGAATGAAATGTTCATCCTAGGTAAACCTGGTTAACAATCTCGCTGCCACATTGTGGACTAACTGTAATTTATAGGCCATTCCACATAGATTCTACATCAGAGAACATATTGCCATGTTCAGACATGCCATAAATAGGCATATGTCTTCTTAAATAGGTCCCCAAACACCAGAAATGGTTGTATTTGGTGCACTATCCACAATTGGTTAAAGGCACTATTTTCCACAGCAATTGCCCCAAAGACATGGGTCAAGTCCAGTTCCAGAAGGACCCTGAAATAACAAACTATCATTTGTTTCTTTATGTGCTTACTTAGGCCATTTCCGCATGGGGCGAGGTAAGCGCCCTGTGACGCTACTCACTGGACTTCTGGGCTCCCCGGTCTGGTCCACGCTTCTCCGGAGCAGTGCATGGCCACCACTCCCCACTGCTTCGGGGACAAAAATGGCGGCTTCCGGTTGGTCGAGGGTCTCAACCAACTGCTGAAGCTTGCCAGCCTAAAGCCCTCCCCAGCAGATTGCAGGCTCACACCAATGTGAGCTTGCAAATCTGCATAAGGGAGCAGGCTCGCAGTGGCGCGCTCCGTGCTTTTGAAAGACCTGTTTTTAGCGGTCTTTCAAAAGCACACTGGACGACTACTTAGGGTCATTCCGGAGCGGACTGGGGTGCAGATCTACTTTAAGTAGGTCCGACCCAGCCCACTCCCAGGTGCAGACGTCCTCCCTGGAGGATGCTCTGCCCCGTGTTAAAAACCCCATGTGGAAATGGCCTTACTTACATTATATCCCACGTTTCTCTCAATATAGGACTATGAGTAGGGATGTTATCAACTATGATGTCTGCACTATTCCTTACTTTCAACTTTCACATATGTCTAAAATAAGATATAAATAGGAGGTAACAGAAGATGGTACCACAGATTTGTGGCATTAAACCATGCTCTGTTATCTCTAATCCCATAGATAAGCCACTTCATAATAACCACAAAGCTGGAAATTGCTTGTTGCTTTTATGGAATTCTTACTCTGGGGAACATGTCCTTTCTAGTGGAAAAAAGCTGGATTTGGTAAATTAAAGTGTTAAATGGCAATGTCATACTTCTATCAGAGTTGTGTGGTTCATGTTAGTGATTGTTTTCACCAGTTAGTCTGAATTTTGCCTTCAGCCCTAACAGTTTACTGATTTGATTCACATGAGTTATTGATGCATTGATTTTTAAACCAAAAGACTTGTAGGAGACTCTCAATTTTGTAAAATGCCACAATAGTTTTAAAAAAAAGACCACTTATTCTGAGGTTTTTGTGTTATATGATGTGAAAATTAAAAAGAGAGAGAGAGAGAGAGAGACACAAAACAATAACAAAAAAATCAAAAACAAATCAAAACCCACTAGCCAAATGTCTACAGTCCTCCTGCATCAGACATGAAATATTGGCTAGACACAGTTGGAGATGTTATTGCCTGTGGAAAGTGATAGAAGGTATATTAAAGTTAGTGCTTGGATGTCCTGTGACTTTGTGGAAAGTTGGGGCTAGACTCAAAGATATTGGAACTTAAACATAGAAACTAACCAGTCACATGCACAGTATTAGATGCACTATGAATTATTTAAAAAATATCCAGAACCCTAGGATATTAACCTGGAATTACCTAAAATAACAATGCCAAATACCTATTCATTAATGAGAATTACGTGTCTAGTTACTATGGAAACAGAAAGGAAGCAAATAGAAATTGGGTAATTCCTCATTTCTAAAACTGACACACGTTAATATCATTACCATAGTAATGATATTATTACCCCCAAATCTATAAATATGAGTAGCACCATGCCCTGTGATGAAATATAGATGCTGAGCAGGTGGATAGTTAATATGAGGATGCAGTTGTAGAAATCAGGATAACAGATTGTTTGAAAAGCCAGTTTCCTAGGGTGTGATACGAAGATTACCCATTGAAAAGTTGATAAAAGATATGCTAAAGATATGGTTTATTAAATTATCATCCAAAATATAGGACAACCCTTTCTCAGACTTTAGCTAGCATAAAGAATCTCTTGTTATGGAAAGAATGAACATGTGCACCTACTCTTCCTTCCAGTTCATTAATGACACAATGTGTCATTCATCAGCATTTTGGGGAGCCAACTGTGTCTATCCAGAAGTGGGACACAAATGGTTGGTTGAATGAATTGCCTCTTCCCTGCAGTACCCAAATCTGCTCCAAGGGAAGTACTCCTTGCAGTACCTCCAGTGAAGATCAGGGGGGAAAATGTGGGAATATGTGGGGGCCGGGGAGTAACAGTAGCCCTGCTGCAACATTCAGTGGAAACCTAAGGCTCAAATCATGCATTTCTTCACTTTCAAAATCCAAGAAGAGGAAAATAACATGGTATGGTCTTTGACACATCTGGAGCAGCCATGTAAGATGTTAGAAATGTGGTGGAGTGGGGAATGCCTGTTTGCACCTTCCACAGAGGAACAGAGCCTACAGTGTTGGGAACAGAATAAACAGAACACAAGAACAAATAATTAATAGGTAATACTTCTGGGAAACCAATCATCAATATATGTAACATTTCTGTGATTTTTCTTTATACTCTTAATTACATGTCAACTATGAATGTGAAAGAAAATCCAATTGTATTATTTGGAATAGATGATAATGCAGGAGACATATCTGTCAACAACAGTCACATTATATCATATACAAATTATTGAGGTAATAGTTTAGGTACATACTTTGGCAGGTTTTGTTGTTTATCTTTTATTTTACTGGTGTGATAAAACTGAAAGAGAAAACAGAAGAGAAAAACCAGAGCTTAGGCATTGTAAAGCATTGTGCAGTGGAGGGGTCATGAAGCTGCATTTACCAGCCTTGCCCCATCTCCTCAGCTCAGAATAAAATTGCAATCACTTTTGATGGGTGAGAAATAAAACTTTGCTTTTATGTGCCTTCAAATTGTCTCTGACTTATGGCAACTCTATCCTAGGTTTTCTTGGCCAGATTTATTCAGATGAATTTTGCCATTGCCTTCCCCTAAGGCTGAGAGAGTATGACTTGCCCAAGGACACCCAGTGGGTCTATATGGCTGAGCCAGTATTCCAAGCCTGGTCTCCCCATTTATCAAGCTGCTACACTACTTAGATTCCTCAATAATGTTGATTGTCAGCAAAGTGTGCTTATATCTTCTTTATCTCAATGTGGGAATGTTGCAAGAGGAGAAACTAGCTTGTGGCCCCTCATGGGTACAATTTCAGAATGTCTGGATAAGGCTGAAGTTGGTCTGGTGAAAAATCAGGGTTTGAAGGTTATAATGCCAGTATCTGATGGTCTTTCCACACTAAACTGTTATAGCGCTATTATTCCATTTTCAATATCCTATGGAATATTGGGATTTGCAGTTTAGGGGGTAGCATTCAGAATTCTCAGCCAGAGAGTCTTTAGCCTCAGTAGACTACAAAACCCAGAATTCCACAGGATGTTGAAAGTGAAATAATAGCACTATAACAGTGTAGCATGGAAGGGCCCTTAGACTTAGCATAAAGTTACATCATGTGGAACTGTGTGATGTCTTCTCCAGCACTTTCCCAACCCACCTTTCAGCTGTTGCAGCCTTCTCCAACATAGCCATTATCTGGTCTCTGGAGAGTGGTGGCAGAAGCAGAGAAACATCCAGTTGTTTTTATAACACAGAGGTGGGCATAGCATGCCCTTCTAGCCACAGGCAGCCCCTCAGTGTCACTTTCATGGCCTCCAAACTTCCTTATCATTCTCCCAAAACACCCTCCGCTCCCCATTTTTTTTAAAAAAATGTTTCAGCATGATTTATGCCCCAGACCATGCAAACACACAAATGCACACATACACACACACACACACACACACACAGCACCCCCAAAAGCACCCCAAAAACTCTTACTGCCCCTCCCCAAATTCATCTGTTTTCTCTCAAAACCTTGACAGGAAATCATGCAACATTTCTAAAGAGACTGCAGAGGAAAATGGTGGTATTTGGGCTTGCTGTGGGGTGAAGTCCACAGGATGATTTTGGGAGAATTTGACCCCTTTCCTCAATACATTTGCCTACGTCTGCTATAGCTGGACACGCTGTGCTGACAGCATGTGTCAGTGCTGTGCATTCAGTTCCTGGACACTTTTTCACCCCCGCTCCTGTTCTTCACTGGATTCAACTTGGCAACTCTAGGTTAGGGAACCAGTTGTACCTGTATTGGCATAAACCACAGTAGTTACTTGTATCTAGTTAATGTTGTCCCCTAATTGACTGGTCATGAGTGCTTTGGGGGAAAGTTGCTGTTGTCCAGTAGGCACAGATGATAAAGTATTTTGCTGTCAGTCATTCATTAGAGGTTATAGCTTACACTCAGTTCTTAGTCCCAGCTTGAACAACCTCATTGGAACAATTGCTGAATGGTAAGTCAACACATATGTAAATCCTGTCTATTCAGTAAATCTACCCTAACTGGGCCTAAGAAATGGCTATGTATCTACATAGTTTGTGTCAAAGAAAATAAGTCTTTATACATTTTTAAATAGGTTTGTGTTTCTGTTAGGAAATGATGACATGTTGCAGTATAATTGTTGAGCTTTAGCATACAGATTTAAAGCACCTTCAGACTGTGGCCCTTTCCGCAGCTTACTTGGCTCCGGGGTCATCCCAGCTTTGTCCCGGCAGCGGCTTTGCTGGGATGGGAGCGGGGATGCCAACACTTCTCTCCGCACTGGCTTGCTTGCAGCAGAAGGAAGTGTGATGGCCCTGCCTCTTCATCCCGCAGTACTGTCCCAGGCTGAGCTGAGGCAGGAAGCACAGCCATTGCACTTCCAGGACAGCCACAGCTGAGGTAAATGCAGGTGCGCAGCAGGATGGTGACGTGATCACCAGTCATTGACAGGGAAAACCCACCAATGATTTGTGATGCAATCACACCACCTGGGGATAGGGAAAGGATAGGACTGCGACGATATCATGCATAAAAGTTGTCACAGTCCTGTCCTTCTCCTGTCCCTATGGCGGGTTGGGAGAGTGGAATGGAAAGGTCCTGTGAGAAAGCCATCACTTGCTGTCACACAACACAGCAAGATATGGAATTGCTTTTCTAGCTACCTCTAAATATTTTAAACTCTGAAAATCTTTTTCTTGTAAAAAAAAATCAAGCATAATGACGAATAGGGATGGATGGATCCTTTGATTTTGATTTCACCCATTTTTTTTTTAAAGAAAGCAACCTTAAGTTCCTTCTATCTTGCTTAGAAAGAGATTTGTAGTTTTTACTAAATTCTTCCCAAAACCAAACCAAACAAAATTTCCAGCCAATTGCACTAGCCATATTCAGTAGGAACAGTTATTCCTTGCATTGGGAGGTCCATGTTGGATATGCCTAATAGATGGCTATTAAAAATGAGAAGCCTCATGTAAAAACATGAGTAGAAACCCTAACTCAGCACCAGAAACATGCTGAACAGAGAGGGGCTCAAAGCCAGACTTTAAAGAGCTAAGCACACAGACCTTGGTTGGGTGAAGCTGTTAATCCCAGTTTCTTCCAAATTCTTTCTTTTAAAGAATCAAGTTCTTTCTATGAAGAATATGAAAAAAAATTGTCAGTGTTGGAAAGTTATTGAAATGAACAAAAATGAAAAATGAACTAAATGAAATCCTCAGTCATCCCAACATGGGGAAACAAATTAATGCCTTAAATCTTTTTATTTACAGAACAATGAGGGCGTGCAAAGAGCCACACAGGTCACTTAAAGAGCTGCTCCTGGTATATGCTGTTTGTTGAGGAACTCTTTGAACTTCTATACTTCCCCAATGCCTTGTAGACTTTTGGGACTGGATAACTTAGACTGTATTAACCAGACCCAGTGTAATTTGAGTTTTGATATACATCTCTGTGTAAATTTTAATCTCTGTAATAAAAAAATTAGATATGGTATTATGCTATTTTTAACTATTGTTTTAAAGATTTTTTTAAAACTAACTACCTTGAATTCTGGAAAGATTTGGAATACAAAGCAAAATACAAAACCAAACTTCGTAATCTAGTGCTCCAGAAACAAGGCAGAGGTTCTAACTCAAAAAACAAAGAGATAGTGATAATCACAACTGAAGAAATAGAAAAAAAGATGAAACTGACTCAATTTGAATATGCTAATAAAATTGGGAAATGGTTAGCATATAAGCTCAAGAAGAGGAAGGAGAGAAATATAATTGTAGAATTGAAATATGGCAAGAAGTTGGTTACTCAACATGAAAAGACAAAACAAAATTGAAGAATATTTTGGGAAATTATTTTATGAAACAAAATCTCATCAATATGGGAAAAATCTGACTGATTTTTTTCAAAAAGTAAAATTTCTAAAATATCGCTGAAAACACAGAAACAGTTGAATAAACCAATAGTACTTATTGAAATTGAAGACGCTATAAAGGATCTGAAAGTGGACAAGGCACCAGGACCAGATAGTTTTACGGCGCTATACTATATGAGATTTATAAAAAAACTGACATAGCCATTTCACGCAACTTTGAAAGAAATAGAGAAACATGGTAAACTGGAATCCTGGGGAGAATCCAATATTGTACCGATACCCAAAGAGGGTAAAGACAAAAAAGAAGTTAAAAATTATAGACCAATCTCCCTGTTGAATATAGACTATAAAATTTTTGCGGCAATCCTGGCAAAACGGCTGAGATTGATATTACAGGGTAAGATTCAAGAAGATTTCTCCCTGGTAGATATAGGAGCAGCAATGTAAGAACAATATTATGATAAAAACCCAGAGAAGAAAGCAGCACTTATCTTTTTGGATGCAGAAAAGGCATTCGACAACGTCTCCTGGGCTTTTATACATTGGATATTGAGAGGATATGACTTGGGAGAAAATTTTTGCAAATGGACTGAGGCAATTTATCAAAAACAATCAGCGAGGCTAATAATTAATGAGGATATCTGGACAAGCTTTGTTATAAATAAAGGGATAGGGCAAGGGTGCCCATTATCACTACTATTATTTATAGCTATTTTGGAAGTATTGTTGAATAGAATAAACAAGGACCCACAGATAAGAGGTTTGAAAACAAGAAAAAAGGAACTGAAATTAAAAGCTTTCACAGATGATGCAATTATATTGTTGGAGGATCCACAAGAATCAATTCAAGTGTTGATGGAAATTTTACAAAGATATGGACAAGTGGCAGGATATAAGAAAAACAGGGAAAAGACAATGATGATGACATTAAACATGACTAAAAAGAGCAAGCTGACTTGGACAGCAGATCTGGATGTCAATTAACTAAGAAAACAAAATACCTAGGAATTATAATAACAAAAAAGAACCAAGAATTATTTGACAACAATTATTTGAAGACATGGAAAGAGATTAAAAATGATATAGAAAAATGGAAAAACTTAAATTTATCTCTCCTGAGAAGAATAAATGCTTTTAAAATGTCTTTATTACCTAAGCTCATGTTCCTTTATCAGAATTTACCAATAATAGGAAGAGAGAAGATATTCAAAGAATGGGAGAAGGACCTACAAAAATTTATTTGGCAAGCGAAAAAGCCAAGAATAAGATTTAAAACACTTCAAGATGCAAAGAGAGAGGAGGACTTGATCTATCATCGCTGAAAATCTATTATCACGCATGCTGTTTAGAATGGATTAAAGACTGGATTCAACTAGAGAGAACAATTGTGAAAGAATTGGAAGACGTAAATAATAGATTTGGATGGCATGGATATTTATGCTATGATAGATCAGTGGTGAATAAAGAGTTTAATAATCATTGCATCCAGAAGACAATGTCAAAGGTTTGGCTACAAATTAAGCGGAAATATTGTACAAAACTTCCAATATGGACTTCACCACAAGAAGCATATAAAATTGCCCCAACAAAACAAGGAAATTTATTAACATATCAAGACATATTGAAATGGGAGGGGGATAAACCAAGGATTAGCACAGCAGAAGAATTAAAGGCTGATGGATGTAAGTTAACCTGGTTCCCATGGCGACAACTTAAAGAAAGATTTAAAATGGATCAAAAACTGTATGGATTTGAGAGAAAAGAGAATGAATTGGATTTATTGATGAAAGGAAACCAAAAGAAGAGAATCTCCAAATTTTATAAGCTATTGCTGAAAAGAGAAATGGAACCAGGCGTAGTTAAAGATACAATGGCCAGATGGGCCCAGAATGTAGGACATCCAATTGAATTAGAAGGTTGGGAGAAAGCATGGAAAACTGACATAAAATTTACACCAAACAGAGAAAACTTCTATAAAATGCTTCATAAATGGTATATGACCCCAGAAAGACTACAAAAAATAACCAAAAATGGGAATACAAAGTGCTGGAAATGTGATGAAAAGATTGTGTCCTTTTTTCATATGTGGTGGACTTGCAGAAGGGCAAGAAAATTCTGGAAGGGGATACATGATGAAATTCAAAGAATATGTAATTTGAATTTTGAAATGAAACCGGAATTTTACTTTTTAAATATGCTAGGGCAACGAAGGGAGATAAGAAATCATCGGAAGATATTGTTACATTTGATAACAGCTGTAAGGTTGATGTATGCGCAATACTGGAAAGAAAAGATAGATATTGACTTAGGAGAGTGGAAATTAAAAGTTCTAGATATGGTAGAGACAGAAAAATTAGCATTCTCTTTGAAAAACAAACCTATCCAGAAGTTTGAAAGGGAATGGAAAGGAGTTTTGAATTGGATAAAAATATAAATGCATAAGAAATGAAAAGTGAAACTGTTTTTCTTTTTTGTCAATGGAAATGTAATTGTTCTTCTCTTTGTAAATGGAAACAAAGCAGATTCAACTAGGGAAATATAAGCATGGAAGTGGCGGGGGTAGGGTGGGGTACATCTGTTCATAGTGTATATCCACTCTATTTTTTTATGTTATTAAATCTTTGATAGAAATATTTCAAAAAACAAAAACAAAAAACAAAACAAAAACAACAACAACAACAAAAACCCTACTCAGATGTTTTCTTAAAATGAAAATTTAATGCAGTATTGACAAAGGTGTATAGAGCTATTCTTGGATGTCACATCCTTTTGAGTGCTACAACAAATGCAATTTTTTCCCCAAATATTTGGGCTGCAGTTCTACACTCATTTAACGATGTATGCCCCCTTGAACTATACATAGAATTGTGCTGTTAGCCACTTATATCTGGACAAACACAAGTACTCATCGATGTTGCCAATTCTTTATGTTTTCTGTCATTTTGCTGTGATATTGATCTGTAAACTAGCTGGAGTATGCCAACCCATCTTTGCTACAATGGTTAGTTTAGAATTGATGCATTCTTCCACGATGGCTTATTTCTTCCAGAACTGAGAGTATCTATTGCACACATATGCTGAGCTATTGAGGCTGAGAATGGTTTCACGGAGCTAGTTCTGACCCTGAAAGGCAAAAGTAAAGTGATTCAGGCAGCGAGGGAAGGGGTCAGAGAGATGTTGATATTGCTCAGAGCACTGTAAGAGAAGAAACCAACAGCTCAGGCCTCAAACAAGCAATCAACATTTAGAAGTCATTGTGCACCATCAACTTGTGAAAATAAGAGAGGGCATGATGAGTGCACAGCCTTAAACAGAGCTTGGAACACAGCCCTAATGACTTGACAGGGAGCATTACTTTAATGAAACCGCTGCAGCTCCGAAGAGTGCTTCACGAAGAAGACATGTTCATGCTGTATTCTTCTGTCACTACTGTTGGCCAGAGTGCCAAGTTGATAATTAATGAAGCAGCAACTCTTGCCTAATGGCATAAACACTTGGTTACTCTTTTGAATAAAATTTGAGTTTGATTGACTTAGATCTACTATTTGCAATCTCATAAAGCCATAGCTGTGGACAATAATTGATTTACTCTCCTCTCCAGTTGGCATTACTGTACAGTGAGAAACAGTTCAGCACACAAGTGTCTGGAATCAGATATGCCATATTCATTCACAATACATAACTAACAAGATGCAGAAATTCCCTGTTTAGAGATTTGGTGTGAAATGCTGCATGCTTCTTTGTTTTCTTCTGGTTGTTTAACACAGCTAGGATATGAAGCATTCTCATAACTTAGTTTTGACATCTGGAATGTTAGCCTTCCAGATGTTATTGAGCTGCCGTTCCCCATCATTGCTCACTATTGGCTATGCTGGTTAGTGCTAATGGGAGATGTAATCCAACAATATTGAGAGGGCCACAAGCTGTCCAGCCCAATGGAAATCATGATAAATTCCAGTTCTGCAGTTCAGTTTGGAATGGAAAACTAGTTTGCTTCAGCAGGTAGATTTTCATGATTGCAGATATTATTGGCAAACATTCTGAACTCAGAAATCTTAGCAATCCTTAGCTTTCATTATAGAGTAACCACAATGTACTATGTCATTTTATTATTTGCCTAATCTGAATATTAATGTGAACACTTTAAATGAATAGGAAATAGAATTATTCTGCTTTTCCTTTACAAATCATTTGATGATGATGATGATGATGATGATGATGATGATGATGATGATGATGATGATAATAATAATAAATGTATTTCTATCCCGCCTCTCCCCACGGATCGAGGCGGTGAACAACAATAATACATTAATTACATTAAAAACATTAAAAACATACCCAATCTTCCCCACTCACCAACCCACCTAAAACCAACCCCCTAAAAACACACAACAATTAACAATTAACAATTTGCCTTTGCTTCACAGATATCGATGATAACACTTCAGGAAACAAAGGGACTAAGGACCTTTCTGCACTACAGTGTTATAGTGCTGTTATTCCACTTTCGACATCCTATGAATCCTGGAGTTGGCAACTTATGGAGGGGCATTTACAATTCTCAGCCAGAGAGCTCTTTAGCCTCAGTAAACTACAAACCCCAGAATTCCACTGGATGTTGACAGTGGAATAATAGCACTATAACAGTGTAGGGTGGAAAGAGAGAAGGACGAAGTTGGTAGCTTAAGCTTTTGTAGACTTAAGTCTACTTCATCAGATACATGGAGTGAAGTGCTTAGGAACAGATCTTATGGTGCATTTTAGAGTCCATCTGTCATCTTCTTTCTAAGTATAAGAAGGAAAAAAATAATATAAATTGTCTGAGTACATTGTGAGAAGGGTCCTAATGCTGGTTCAAAGAGATGATTTTCCATAAAAAGGTCAACTGTCAGCTCTGATACCAGCACTTATAAAAGTTACATTTTGGACTACAATTCCAAGCATTCCCTGGGGGATTGGGGCCCTTGCAGTTCAAAAAGGAACTTTTCCCACATTCTGACCTCCATCTCAGGAGTGGAGCACAGCCAGAAGGGGGTTGCATGTTCGCAGGGAACCCAGCGCTAAACCATTCGTAGACATTCTGACCTATACTAAAGTAAAACCAGTCATTACACCTACACAGCCAATGTTGTTTGCAGCCCATCCAGGCCATGTGTGGTACAAGAGGGTAATGCCATAAAGAGCCAGAACTATTGACACACTTTCATTTGTTTTCCATTTACTGCACTTATATCTCTCATTTCCTTTAGAAAGCTCACACCCAGACTAAGCATTAAAGGACTATACATTTCAGTGACCCACAAGACTATTTCATTTGGAAAAACAAGTCTGGGAATTGAAATGGGAGCCCTTACCTCTTTCTTCACTTGCCGTTTCCTTCCAATTGCCTTCATCCCTTCCCCATAGGTTTCAAATGCATATATATTCAGCCTTCAATAGCTAACATTTAATAGTGGTGAGCCACTTGCATAAGGTTCCATATTGTAAGTATTCCTTATGCACTCATATAGAAAGGTGATAGCACAGGCAACTTACCAAGGCACTCTTCCCATATTGCCTTGGCTCCAAGTATCCCTCAAAGCAAGGCATTTAAGAAATATGCACCTCAGCGCCAGCTGCCTGCCTTTCCATCTGCTACCACTGCCTTGTTCTTTACCTCACCAGCGCTACCATTACAGTCTTTGCTCATTTCCGAACTAGACTGTTATAATGCTATTATTCCACTTTCAACATCGTATGGAATCCATGGGATGTTGAAATAGAGTAACAGCACTATAACAGTCTAGTGAAGATATGGCCTTTCTCTCCTCTTTCCATGTAGCTCTGCCAGCAGAGCTGTGGCATCTTGGCCACTGTGACTTCTACAGTTTGTCTGTTTTAAGACTATTACAAATTATAGACTAGGAATTTATTTTATTTTATCCCTTTCCCCCTGCAATATGCTTTAAAGCTTTTGCTCTTTCTGTATAAAGTTGCTTAATATGCAATAAAACTTAAGTTTGGTTTAATATGCAGACTTTTCTAAGCAATTCTCTATATGAAAGAAACAGTAATCCCTGGATTACTCTGTAATTCATCTGAAGAAGTTGGTTTATATCCACAAAAGCTCATGCAAAAAATAAAAACCAGTTAGTCTTAAATGTGCTGCCATATTTCTGTTTCTTTCCTGTTTTTTCCTTCCCCTTCTTTCCTCTGCAAGAGACTAACACAGCTGCTTCCTTGAAAAGTAATTACTAGAGTTTGCTTTTTTGTAAACTTTTAGTTGGTCCTAATAACAGTATTAGTGTAGTATTAATTTGTATGTTGTTTGTGTTATCTGTGGACCATCGTGGCTCTTTGTATTTTTTTTTTTAGTCTTGTTCTACTGTCTAGTTCCTTCAACATTTCATCTGTTAAAGGAATAATGGCCTTGTTCTCTCCAAAATCTCAAAATGAGGCCTGAAATTTAAATTTTCAGGTCACTTTTGCATCACCTCTTGCTATAGGACAGTGGTTCTCAACCTGTGGGTCCCCAGATGTTTGTGGACTTCAGCTCCCAGAAGCCCCAGCCACTATGGTCAATGCTCAGGGCTTCTGGAAGCTGAAGTCCACAAACATCTGGGGACCCACAGGTTGAGAACCACTGCTATAGGATCACATAGAATGAATAGCGGCTACACATAGTATTTTCTGTTCACTGAGATTATCTCTGGAAGACCACAATTATGTATGTATGTAAATGTGTTTCTTTCTTGCCCTATATTTTAGATCAACTGCTATCTTCTGAAGCTTTTAAAATGTCGTTTAAAACAGAATTTAAACTAGCAAGGCCTACTCTCATCAGCTGAACTGATTTGAGCCTGAATAACATCACCACTTAAATTACTACCCTGCTGATGCCAATACAATGTACCAAATGAACCACTATGACTTACCTGGATGAATTGTGCTGTGAAAGCCATGCAAAGATGGAAAGACATCTTTCCAATAAATAGATCAACCAATCACAACTTTATCCTGTACCTTGTGGAAGATGCCTAATTTTATCCCCATTTGATGAAAATACTTCTATTTCAGCAGTCAGTTGTAACTGCGGGCCCCTTTTCTATTGTAGATGAAGCAGTCTTTGTAAACCATTGAGATACATAAAGAATAAAATTATATATAGGAAAGAAAAGGAGAGTTACATAGAGCTGATATGCTTTTCTTGCTATCTTGCAATTTTTTTGGCATTTTGCAAAACTGTTACACAGATCATATCTAAAATATGTATGTAATATGCATATAATATGCTTATCAAAATTTGATATGTTAATCATCAATTAAGTAACACCTTCACTGTTGTTGCTGTTATGTGCCACCAAGTCAGCTCTGACTTATGTCAGTCTCATAAAAGTGAGGCCTCCAGAAGCCCTGGTTATTAACAGCTGTGCCAGAGCCTTGGAAATTCAAGACAGCACCTTCCTTTATTGAATCATTTCATCTGTAAAGTAATCTTTCCCTATTCTTACTCCCTTTCACTTTACTGAGCATTATCATCTTTTCCAATGAATCATGTTGTCTCATAATATGTCCAAAGGATGATAGCCGCAGTTCAAGCATATTAGTTTCTGGTGAGAGTTTAGATTTGATTTGTTTTGTTGTTATGTGACACCAAATTGACCTTGACTTATGGTGACCCAATCAATAAGAGACTTCCAAGCACTCTAGTCATCAACTGCTCTCTTGTATATTGAAGGCCTTGGCTTATTGATTGGGTCTATTCATCTCTAATGTGGTCCTTCTTTTTTCCTATTGTCTTCTACTTCACCAAGCATTATTGCCTTTCCTAATGAGTCATGTCTTCTCATGATATGGCCAAAATACAACAGTCTCAGTTTAATCATCTTGGTTCCAGGGAGAGTTCAGGTGTGATTTGCTCTAGGACCCATTCATTTGTCTTTTTAGCAGTCCAGGGTATCCTTAGAGCCCTTCTCTAGAACCACATTTCAAATGAGTTGATTTTATTCCTATCAGCTTTCTTCACTGTCCAGCTTTCACAACCACATATAAACATCAGAAATACTGTAGTATGGATGATCCTGACTTTGGTATTCAGTTTTGTAAGCTACTTTGGATCCAGTGCGAGGAGGAAAATAGGGTAGAAATTAAGTACTGTATTTGCTGTCTTATAAGACTCACTTTTTCCTCCAAAAAACACTGTTTGAAAATGGGATGTGTTTTATACGCTGGTGTGTCTTATATGCTGGCAAATAGTATTTGCTAACATATAAATGGAGTGCGTCTTATACATGGGTGTGTCTTATATGCTGGCAAATACAGTAAATAAATAATGAATAAATAAATAAAATACATGTGGAGTTATTATTTAGTTCCTTCATAGCTGCCCTTCAGAATAATCTGACTTCTTGACTACAGTGTCCATTTTGATTGATGACTGAATCAAGGTATAGCAAATGTTTAATGTTTTTGATATCTTCAAGACCCACTTATTTATTTAGAAAGGGAGCAAAAAGAGAAAGAGAGCAGAAAGAGAGCAGAAAGTGGACCAGTCTCCTGTGAAACAGAATTCCACAAGTAGCCATGGAAGATATTGTGTAATGTTTGGTAGCCATTATTTTTGTTTTTTTTAATATACAGCTGCAACCATGAAATTTGCACTTTTTCCTTAATTTTCACTGGTAGCCATTTCAAGTCTGCTGTTTTCTACACTTGATACAGTTTCATGAGCCTACCTTAAATTATTGATATTGTTTTCTCCAATTTC
This sequence comes from Iguana delicatissima, assembly GCA_948472985.1. Classification (NCBI taxonomy): domain Eukaryota; kingdom Metazoa; phylum Chordata; class Lepidosauria; order Squamata; family Iguanidae; genus Iguana; species Iguana delicatissima. The sequence continues at coordinate 24,212 of CAOKZL010002462.1, forward strand.
ACACTTTGTTCCTCCAAGTCTAAGGCCCGTTTTGCACAGCATTTCTGAAGCGAAAGAGCCTGACGTGGACTGTGCACGCATTTTTTTATTTTTGGTTTAAAGCCAAAAATGCTGCGCAGTTTGGCATGCAGAGCCTTGGGACTTGGGCCAGTCGCACTACCTGTGCACTGCAGGCTGGGAAAGGTCCCAGGCTGCACTGCAGAAGGAAGAGGCAGGGTGTTCGCATGATCAGGAAGCTGCTGCAGAGCCCAACCAGGAGGGATGCGAGTGCGTTCTTCCGAAGTCTTTGCGCGCGAGCCCTGCTGCCCAGCACCGGGAAAAGGTAAGGTGCCAAAAGGGCCTAAGTCTGTTTTCTGTGATATGATGATGGTGGCGGTAATGATGGTGGCAGCAGCAGTGGTGATGATGATGATGACACAAGGACAATGATGATGATGATATTTATATCCTGCTTTTTTCCAAGTTTGGGACTCAAGGTGGCTTACAACAGAGTTTCATCAGTTTTTATTTCTTTTTGGATACAAATGCATTCTTTTTATAGACTTCCCTGGTGATGTCCTTGATTTCAATCCACTGTTTTCCTAGTTTGTGGTTGATTAGGTTTATAGTGCAAATGTTGTACACAATCTTTAAATTCTACAACGATATTATTTAGGTTATATTTTGTCACTGTGATTGATTCAGTGTTATCCTTTAGCTTTACTCTAATTGTTCATATTAGCATTTCATGGTCTGTGCTACAATCTAACTCTAGCTCTTGTTTTAGCAGACAGATCAAGCTTCTTCATCTTCTGTTTCCAGTTATAGTCTATTTCATTTCTGTTTCATCTGATCCTGTGCACATATGCAGTCCTTTATGTCATTTCCTGGTTAATTTTTTTATCAGTGAACACATTAAATTCTTTAATTTCTATCACCTTTCTCCCAGTATACGACCCAAGGCAGCTCACAGTACAAGTTAAAATAAAAATGTCTTTAAAACAATGGATAATACAAAAGTTAAAAACATATTAAATAAGCAGTCATATGAAGAACATTAATTTAAAAGAGTTAAAAGACAGTTAAACCACAGTAATCATGATAAAAATAAAACATACCCCAAAGAAGACAAATTAGTGACATGTTAATGTGTTTGCAATGAACAAATTGGTGTTGCAGGCTTTACCCACTAATCTGACAGATTAGGAACCAGAGCACTATCGGAGATGGAACTGGTTGAAAAGTAGAACCCATGTAGTGTACTGTAGGGCGCATGAAGGACTTACAGAGGCTTTATTGGGACCAATCGCATGTGCGCTGCTTGCAAAGTCTCTTGGTTGACTTAGCGCCTTTCCTCCCCTTCCCAGCTCTCTTTGAAAGAGCATGTATGTGCAAATGGTTCCAAGTAAGCCTCTGTGGGCAAGAAGAACTTATGAAAAAGCAGAATCCCTGTTGAATTAATGGAACTTGTTCTTAAATTGGAAGTGTCAAAAGAGTGAGTGGTTGGGATGTCAAAAGGTGGGACCTTTCTGTACATTACCCCTGAGTAAAATAAGGGCATAATTATCTATTTTTTATTTTTTTTTTATCAATGATGAGAAAGTTTATAGAAAGAGAACCTGGGATGAATGATGCACAAAGAGAACAGTGCGAATTACATTTTTCTTGGAGAAAAAAACCTTTGATTTATCTTAATTTATTAGTTCCCCTCCTATTTTTGCTTGTAATGTTCTTTTTTTTCCTGTTTGTTATTTCTTTCCAAATGTCTCTTGTAAACTTGTTCATCAGGCCCACTATAAAACAAGTTTATACCACTTCCCCTTTTAATCAAGGTTTATCTGGGATCACATGTAGTCCACAGACTGGGGTGAAAAGCCACAGAGAGTCAGGAGCTCTCACCTCCACATTTCCTATCCAAATGGAGGCCCTGCATTTTGTGGGAGTTGGGAATCATACCCCCTAGAATAAAAGATGGGAACTGTGGGGCTTTCTGGAGGTTGTGTAGCTGCAGTTTGTGTGGATTTTTTTTTTGGACAATACACAATGATCATATCCAGCTGACTGTAGTATGAGCAGAGTGGCATGTGTGAGACCATTGTGCATGGGTTAGAGCATTAAAGTACACTAAGTAGCATATGAATGCACTTTCCCTCTACCCATTTCCTTTGTGCATTATGCATTCTAGTTGTCAGTCATTCCCATTGACCATTGATTTACCCTTGCTAGGCTACTTTAGTATTCAGTATGAGAGTTGTGTAACATAATTCTGACAGTGAATATTTATGCTATGCTGAAGTAGCACAGTACATAACCATTATGTACTGTAGTCCTACAACATTTGGAGAGCTGTATGATTTTCAACTCAGCCCTAATATATCTACTATTCCCAGTGTGCAATTGCCCCAGGTAGCTGTATTTTTGCTCTAATCTAGCTGTTAGGTGAAGCCTACAAGAAAGCTGGATAATGATTGTCACTACAAGGCCTAGGAGCATGACTAGTAGGCCACAAATGAATCCCATGACTGGAGATGGCATCTCTATGTACCCTTCTGCATACTTCATTTTCTTTTGCTGTTTCATTTTTCCTTATAAACATGTTCTCCTTCAATACATGGTGAAAATTGTAGGATAGGGATTGGTGTCCCTAAATTTCTGCCCTTACAGAGCCAGCATGGTATAATGGTTTAAGGGTTGGCCTAGGACTCCAGGAGACCATAGCTCAAATCTCCACTCAGCCATGGAAACCTACTGGATGACCATAAACAAATCACACCCTCTGAGCCTTAGAGGAGGACACGACCAACTCTGGCCAACAAAATCCTAGAATAGGGCTGCCATAAATCATAGTTGACTTGAAGACCCATAACAACAATAGGGCCCTAGAGGCTTCTTGTGGTATGATTCTCTGAATTTCAGGGATGTTATGTAAGAAAAGCTTGTGGGGACCATAGGAATCTCCTCGGTAGATTATATATAGCCCATATAGCACTATTTTCACCCTGAGTTAGACAATGGACTCCTAGGGAGACTTCTGAAACAACCAGATCCAGACCGTTCCATCCACTAGCTGGTAGGCTGAGTTCACAGTCAGTGATTGTTTTGAGGGGATGCACATTGTTTTGGGGGAACTAGAAAAGCCTCTTAGGTATCTTTGTCTCTGTGTTATTGTCAATGGGCCTAAATCCAGTTGTCCCAACTAGATCAAATTAAATCATTGAAAGATAACTCACTGTTAACTTCCCAGGTTTCCACTGGATACTAGATTCAACTCCATGGGTCTGTTCTAGTTGGGATAAACAATTGGATTTAGGCCATAAACTTGAAGAGCTGCCACCTTGCTATTCCTTAAGCCATTTTTCCTCTCCTCTCCCCCCACAAAATGTTTCTTAAATAAACGTTATTTGTTCCACTATTGCTACATTATTTATTTATGCAGATTACATTTTATATGCAAACTTACATTCATAATGAAACAATACATATCATTCTGAAGCAATCTTCCTCTAGGCACTGATCAGAAATGAAGCTACTTAGTTTCAACCAGGCTGCTCTCTGACCCTCCATCACTCTGTTTCCACTGTTCTTGTATTCTTCCCTAGAGGTTTCCATGCATGACCAAGTATTTTCTGTCTAACTTAGACTAAGCAGAGAAAGCAATGCTGCCCTAAGTGTGTTTCATGTCAGGACTGGCACACTGCATTTGATTTCATATTGGATAAATACACATATGGTGCCATCAATATGGTGCCATCAATTGTGAATAGTAATGAATGTAATTAATGCATCTCAAAGTAGAGATTACTTACCACACTACATTCTTTACTACAGACAGTAGTGCCCTTGCCTGGCTCATCTTATGGAGCAGGCATTGTGGATTTGAGCTGTCAAGACTATCCGGAAAAGTGAGTCCAAAGTCTTGGCTATGTAAAACTATGCCAAGTTTCCCGCAGCTGTTTCTATAACTTCTGAAACTGAAGTATTTTGATAAACAGAGCAAATATAATGGAATTATGTCTGAAAATCCAGAACAATTTATTTATGCTCTTTCAAACTTCAATATATTAACTTATTTTCAAAGCACAGAAAAAAACCTATCTAAATGTCTTCTTTACTCTTGTGTTAGGTGCTAAAGAGATGGGAATTTGTCATCAAAGCAGCCTGTGATGTTGAAGTGAAATTAAATTTATACTTTCAAATGCCAAGACAATAGGAAGGAGTTTCAAAAACAACATTTCTCCCTTTTTTCTTTGTTTTGCTTTTCTTATATTTTCAGGACATGTGACTTGAGAATCACAGCAGCTTACAGAATCGTGCTAAAATAGAGATATCCTTCACCTCTTATGTCTTAGTTTTCACCATAATGACAATATATGTAAAACCTTTCTTACTTTGTTTTCTTTATGTCAAAGATGTACGATAACTTCTTGCCATTGCCAAGACTCTGTGAAAGATTAATAATAAATAAAATAAAAATTCATGCAGATTTAAATGTAAAGAAAAGCATGAAAAGAATTCTGATATTTTATTGTGTCTTCTAGTTGAGAGCACCTATACCTGCCTTTAAAAGGCCTAAATAAGGCCTTTTACTGAACTCAGTTCACTGTTGAACTCAACAATTGCCCAGGGACTCACCTGGTGCTCATCTGTGGCCCTATTTGCATGGCATTTTTGATGCGAAAGGGCCCCTCAAGCGTCGTGCACATGTGAGGAGCAGTCCACACCACACACTCATATTTGCATGATGCTTCAGGGCCTGGCAGGGACCGCTCATGCACTTTTTCATTTTCAGCTTTAAGCCAAAAATGGTGCACTGTCGCGCATTGCTCCGGGGCCCTGCGTGCACTTACTTTGCATGCGGAGCCTTGGGAGCCGGGCCGGTCATGCTTCCTGTCCAGTGCAGCCTGAGAAGGTCCCAGGCTGCACTGTGAAAGGAAGAGGTATGGCTCTCACACGAGCAGGAAGCTCGTGCGGAGCCGAAGGACTCCGGACACGAGACCCTCTTTCATACATGCAAGCACCACACCTCAGCACCGAGAAAAGCTGAGTTGCGGAAAGGACCTGAGAGTCAATAAAATTCACTTCTGTCATGCAAGAGCAGGCAATTAAATATTTTGATAACCTGATAAACTTTGTCCAAGGCCACAAATGGAATACAAAAGGAACCCCAGTGCACTAACTAACTCATTTGACCCACATTTGCCATTGCAGCAGAAGCATTCAAAGTTGACAAAGCCAGCTAATTTTCCACACCAAAACACTCTCAAATCAACTCCCCTCCAATGAATATAGTTCCCTGCCCATTAATATATAATCCTTCTAAACTCTGGTTTTCAGTGCAGTTGTTCCTTCCAACACTGTTGAAGAGGAGTGAGGAACTAGCTACCAGAACAGAGGTCTTCAACAAGAAAAGAGCTGATATTACTGCCTGTTCTCTGTCTCTCTCCAACGCCACTAGTGAGGCAATAGTCCTGTTGGGAGAGGATGTCTACATCCAAAAGTTGAGGTCTGTAAGGTGAAGAGAGACAGCTAGCTTCCTCATGCTTGTTAGAACTTTAGATACCTGAGATCTTTTAAGGTTTAGAGATCTTTTAAGGCTTAAAGGTATAGGAGCCTTATTCTGAGATCCCTTAAGGTTTGATGGTACTGGAGGCTTATTCCAGATCCAATCTGACAACCTTTAGTCTCACTCTAAGGGGAATGCATGTACCAGTTTAGAGAAGCTATGTCAGTCTGGTGGCAACATCTGGTGTTGTTGGGGGCTCAGTAAATGATTGGCTGTGTGAATACTCCAGTTCCCTATCAGCTAGAAAATCATGTGAGCTGTAAAATACCTACAATATCTTTTAATAAAACCTTCTTTTATACATATGGTATGTTCCAGTCTTGGTAACACACTGATCTCTGGGTGGTGGCCTGAGGTAATTCCAGTTCTGAACAGACTAATCAGTTCTTCATCAATTAACTACCAAAGCAGGCACTTCACTCATTTTCATTGCCTCACAGTGAGAAAAAGTCTAACCACAGTGAACATCCCCCATTTAATTCTGAACTTGCTGATGCAGCCAAATCTTCTGTTCTTCAAGAAATATTGGTCATATCACATGGTTGCTGTTTTTCAATGTGGATTTCTTTGTAAAAATGTTTTTTTTTTTCCAAGTTGACTCCATTCTTGACAGCTAAGAAACCCAGTCAGACTAGTGAGAACTCTGTGCAATATTCACCTGGTATTTATATGTCCCAAAGTGTTGCAGAGGAATTATTCATTGGTTCAAAATATTGGCGAAATGTTCTCCCACTTCATGCTCAGAAGTCTGTCTGTCTGTCTGTCTCTTTCTCACTTGCACACACATTTGTCTAAATTTATGTCTGGGGGCAGGCAGGAACCAAAAATGACTAGAATGGATCAAACTCAGCAGAAATATCAGCATACCCACTAATGTTTCACAGATGAAAACCATGATATGTGAGGCCAAGCAACCTCAGAGTGTGATCAAAATGCCAAAAAGTATTAATGAAGAAGAACAGACAAGCTAGCAAAGGCTGCAGTGGTTTGTATTTGCCTGAGCCTACTGAGAAGGGTAAGATTTTCTCTCCCCAGTCGCCTGTTGAGTTAATTGAACTCTATTGGCAGCAAATGGCATAAGCTGAGGATAAAGGGGGGAAGTGGGAGGAGGAAAGAGAAGCTGGGATATTTCAAAAGAAGTTTTAAAAAATGGGATGGAAGAGGAGTGACCATGACTATCACTATCAACTCCAGAGATATGAATCAGCAGCTGACATTTGTGCTCTGGCGATCTGCTGACTCTGCAGCCTTGGTTGGCACCTAAACATTGGATGAAAACTCACTTTTCCCCTATTGCCACACAGTAGATATGCAGTGCCAATGGTGCCTAACAAACTCCCTCATTCACCACTACTAGATTTGAGAGTGCAAAGTAGTAATAATAAGTATTTCCTGTATAAATCATATTGAAGTCCTCTCTGAGTGGCAGATAACATTGCACTATTTATAGAATGTCTGCATAGAAACACTGAGGGCTAGGTAGAGATGCATTCACTCACTTGGCCACTCTGGCATCCAAGCCAACTCTTTTGAGATACAAATGCATTACTCTATGCAATGCCCTACATAACACATATGTTCATAACTCTACAGGCCCATTCACACTACCCAGTTATACAGCTATGATTCCACTTTAATTGCCATGACAATACCCTATGGAATTCTGAAATTCACTTTGGTGAGGCACTAGAACTCTCTGTCTAAGAAATTTAAATGTACCTCCTTAAACTGCTAATACCTGGATTCTATAGGATGTTGTTGTGGCAGTTAAAGTGGAATCATAACTCTGCAACTGGGTGGTGCAAAACAGCACTAACAGAGAGGGAGGGAGGAAAGGGAAGGGATGGGGATAGGAATAAGAATGAAATGATAATGAGAGTGACAAAATGAGAATGTCAAACTATCACAGAATTCATGATGTGCATCCTTGAAGGAGCAGGATGTGATACAAATTCTACAGAGCAACAAGAACATGGGAAAGAACATATGGATCTGGTGACGCCCTAAACAGGCGTACCCTCTGAATTGGTGCAATCTGAATTTTGTGGTCAGTGATGATGAATTGGAAGGTCATGAAATCATATGCTGAAATATATTTGTTAGCCCCAAATACACAAAGCTTAATTATCTGGAGTTGTACAGTAAACAGAGAGACAGAATATATTTATATATAGAGGGGGGAGAGGGAGAGAGTGCTCCATAGGCACTATAGAGTAAGTAATATTACTGGTGTTTTTATAATATGAAACTACCTATGCACATGGAGGGCAACTAAAGAATACAGGAGTGGGAACTTAATCTTCTCGAAATCCTTTGGCATCTTTTCATATTTATTCTAATTTGGGAAAAACAGTGAGGAGGTTGAAGTGAAGACTCCATCTATGTCCTAACCCCTTTCGCCCCGCCTCTGCAAAGCCATTTGGTCCATTTGGTTCTGTCACATTAATGCATGTGTGAAATGATGTGGCATGATGAAATGGAATAATGGAGTTTTAAATCTAAGTATAGATAACATTTTTGTTTTAGTAGACAAAGCACTTTACAATTGTTACCATAATTTGTCCCTCTGAGTTTTGAAAGAGAATACCTTTCTCACAGGCCGCATGTCTGAATGAAGATTTGAAACTGAAGCTTCACCAAGTGAGGAAGGGTCATAGGTCTCTGATAGAACACAAGCTTTCCATTTGAAAAGCACCCAAATTTCACCCTTAACATTGCCAAATAGAAGTAGGAATATCTGACTGTATCCTGAAAGGATGGACAGGAGCTACAGGTCAACGTAGACAGTACTAAATGGGAAAGGTCGGTTGGTTCATTCAACCTGAGACAGTTTACTAAAATGACCCTCAAAGGAGATGTATACAGTGGAATAAAAAAAAGGCAAAAAAAATGTATATGGGCTAGGTTTGTTTGTTTAGTAATCATTAATTACATATGTAATTAATATATGTATGGTACAGTGTTTTGAGTGTTGGACTAACATTCTGGGAGACCACGAGTTGAACTACTGCTCGGACATTGAAACCTACTAGATGACCTTGGGCAAATCATATCCTCTCAGCCTCAAAGGGAGGCAAACCCCTCCTGACTAAATCTTGCCAAGAAAACTCCATAATAGGGTTACTTTAGTGTTGCCATAGTCAGAAATGACTTGAAGGCACATAACAAAACAATCCAGTTACATATATGCTAAATATCCATGCCTTGTACATAGAGTACAAATGCATATGGTAGCATTTGTGATTAGTGTGGAAGTACTATACAGAAGAATGTTATTCAACAGCGCATGCATATTGTGTGCTTTGGAAACTATACGCATTAAATCTGATTTATAGCAGGCCCTTCCAATCCACCATGGAATGGGAATGCGGTTAAAAATAATCAATAGCACATCTATAGCAGCATTATTATTTTTTCATGTGAAAACTGTAAATTGTTTCTACTTAACAAGCAAATATATACCCCATCACTGGTCTCTAGGTCACAAAAGAGGGTTATCCTGTCACCATCACTGATTTCTGAAAAGTGTGACATGTATTTAGTTGTCAGCTCCTATCAGCAGCATTCATGAATCAACATTGCATCGGCAGCAAAGCACACCATTTTGTGCTCTTTTTGAAGATAATTAGAGTTCCCTTTTGTTGCAAATAAGATGTAAAACAGCTATAACTGCTGGTGAATGTGATTAAAGTAACCTCTATAGAACCCCATTATTCTAGACAGATTCCTTCAGATGCATAATTTCCCCATTTTAAGAAAACATAATGCATGCATATAAAATTCAAATTGTCAAGACACCTCGAACAAAAATTAGTTTCTCTATTAAGGCATTCTTAGTAGCTGGTTAACATGTAAAACTCTTAAAGTGTTTTTTAAAATAATCATGAAATAATAGTGCATGTCACTGAAGGTAAACATTTTATTGTGAGAGGTTTGCTCAGAAAGAGTTTGATATTAAAGTTTTACTTAAAGAAGTTCCAAGGAAATATGCATGAGTGCACATCACAGAGAGATATGATTTTGGTTGAATGCCTCTATTGAGTTCCACAGAGTAATTTCATTCAGCCTTATGGGACAACTGTTGCAATAAGTAAATTGGCTTTCCAACTATGTGGGTCATTCTGTAAAAACATATACTAGTCTCAACTCCCATTGCTGTCTTTGTACCATATATGCATCTGTCATCTGACCCAAGAGTGGTTAACCAGTGGCCCATTGACCAGATACCAGTTCAGGGCCCCAGATCAATTTTAACTGGCTTTTGATTAATAGTGAATTCATCCCAGCTGAATTTGAACCAAGGTGTTCAGTTCGAAGTAGACAATGTTTGAATACCATGTCAGGTTTATAGGAAAGGAAAGGAAAAAAGAGCCCTCACTTTATTGTACCTCTCTCCTTTGAACTGTACATGTATTTTATATTTACCTGCCTACCTATCTACCTTCTTATTTATCTATGTATCTTTGTAATGAAGAAAAAGAAGGAAAGACAGAAGGAAGGAATGAAGGAGATCTATTTGTATATTCTGTGTCCTTTAATTTTTGAAGCCCTTACTGCAGGATAGTAGCATTTTATTCTGTAGCTTCATCACCTGTGAGGGGCATCGGTTGCACTTTCCTGGAAACAGTTTGGATTCTTTGTGGGAAAAGAACCAACAAAGTTTGTGATCTGTTGTCTTTGTGATTAATGTTTTTATTTTACTATATCCATATATTAGGAAAGTTGTTATGAAGCTGCATACATTTGTCTGAATACCAGTTCCTGAGGAACATGAGAGGAACTTATGTTCTGCTCGTTGGATTTTCAGAGGTATCTAGCTGGTGACTGTGGAAACTGACTGCTGAGAACAGATAGACTTTGATATAAGCCAACACTGCTCTTCTCATTTTCTCATGTATCATGAGCACAAATCTGGATAGTTTCAGCTTCCTGTAATGCATTTGTTTTGAGAATAGGGGTAGGAAACTTCCAACAATTGTAGGTGCGGATCACTACAGCAGGGATTTTTCACAGTGATAAACACACACACATACACACACAAAACATTACAATTGCATTTTAAAGAATAGTGCATGAAAAATGTGCATATTGTTTTAAATGGTGTTTCTAGGAGCCTTCTGGTATATTTCAGGAAAACAATTTGGCTTAAAACAAGGTGTGTGTTTTGCATGTCTTTCTTTAGAGTGAAATTATGGGGAAAACTTTGGCCCCACTGTACCACCATGTAATGTGGAAATACAGCAACAAATCCAGTGGCAGCAGCCAAGGGTCTGTAATGACTTCAAGAGGAGGCAAGCAGTATGGTGGCCCATAACCTGTGCATCGTCCACTTCTCTGTGAGCAATAGATATCATTTTTAGATACGAGATTAAAATAAATAAGGAGGTAGGTAGAGAAACCCCTCTTCCCTTTATACAAATGAATGCCACTGCAAGCCATCTCATATATTGTATATTATTTTAGGAAATAATGTGGAGCAATTGGTAAATTAGGAAACAATTGCTCACAGAGTGACCATTACTTTTGTCAAATAGTTCTAAAATTAAATCCTGTGTCTGCTCCACAGGCTAGCTCCATATTGACAGGAAATGTTATTAAAGAAGCTTACAAATGAATAATCATTCCCAACAACTCACAGCAGCACTCTCAGCAGGGAAGTGTAAGAAATGGGGAAAGTTTTGAAGCAGTGGACTGATTAGGGTGAAGACGATTCTCTGTCAGGAGAAGGCATTGTGCTAGTGTCCCTCAGGAGACAAAATTTTCACCTGAAAAGAAACAGCCTTATGAACAGTACAGAATGTAGTTTGCAGGACACTGATCTTATTAAGAACTAATGCTAATTTTCACACTGTCTCCTGCCGTCTGGGAAGCCAGTTTACCACTGAGTTTGTTAATTTACACAGGACACCATTATCTTTGGTCGGTCTTAATGTTTCTGAGTAGAGGTCATTAACTGCTGGGTTCATGATTATCCAGCATGAATTACAGACAGTATCATAGAAATACATTTTTTCATACACTTCATTTCTCCATATGCATTCTTTAAAGATGATATTTAATTTCTGTCACTTCTCTTCACACAGAGTCCTTTCTGTGAAATCTTTTCTCTCCCCTGACTTCTCTCTTCATCCAAAGTAGTAATATAATTATAAATAAAGGGTAATAATTTTGAACTCTACATATAGTAATTGGAATATGTGATCAAATTTACATGCTGCCTTTGAAAATAAAAGTAAATTAGTGGGGCTGCAACCCTCACATATCTACATGCAAGACATCCCACATTCATTTGTGATCACCTCCCCCTCCGGCATATAACCATAATTTTCCACGAAGTATTCCTTATTCCAGCATATCCCGTGTATAGGAAATAAAGAGAAAATGTGCCAGATATACTAGCTTGTCGTGGAGGAGGTATAGATTTGTGGAGGGCTGTGAGGATTAGCAGTCCTACAGTCTATTATTATAAATCAGTTCTTCCTTATAAAGGTAAGCATTTGGAAAATCAAATGGAGACTGAAGATTTTCACTTGAAGCTTACTGAAGTGAGCCAGACAATTTTGCTTCCAAAGGGTTACCAGAGTGAAAACTGGATATGGCTCCTATCTCTTTAATAGGTGTGTAGAAGAGGAAATTTTCATAGGTGTTGTTTGTCAAGCCATCAGGTAGCAAGCAATGCCTGCTGAAATTCCCTGTTCTGTACATTCTTTCAAAGTATAGAAGCCCTCTCCAGTTTTGACTCAAACAACCCTAATGGCATGTGAAGCAGCCCCATCTAAAGCTTTCCTCAGGTCTGGTCTCATAAGCATCCCTGACTACGAAACACAAATTGTTTTTGTTACTGTAGATTACGTTATTTATTTTGTCTTTTTTGTTTGTTGTTTTTTTGTTATTATGTGTATATTAAAATAAGATTTACTATTAAAAATCTCATGAGAATTCCAGGCTTCCATGACATTATAGATCTTTCTATAAACCTGCCTCATGTACAATTCTGCTCAGTTGCCTGGGCCTGTTGAGATGATAACAGGAACACACACCGCACTAAGCTTTCAAGAGACAGCCTTTGGCATGTAGTTTGAGCCTATTTTTCTGTGTACCAAATGTTAGGGATTTAGTCTATTGCAGTAGTTCTCAAACTTTTTACCCCTATGACCCTCCCTTTACAATTACATGTAGGTGTTGCACCCCCCTGCTCGATCTTGCCCCCACATGTCCTATCCTAATCTCTCTCTTCCTCTCTTTCTCTTTCACAGCCTCCTTGTCCTGTATGTGCCCTCCATCTTAATGCTGAGCTCTTCCACTCTCTGCCTTCTCTCTTCACTTCCCCCTCTTCCACCTGAGAAACTGCCTTATGGCCACTCATGGGCATGTGCCTGCTGTGCCAATGACAGAATGTTCAGAGAAGTGGGAAAAGCATGAAAAACGGAAGCGGTTTTTGCTATGTTTGAGGTTGCATGCTTACACTTCTTTGTCACTTTTGCTTTACTTGCAGATTGACTTTTCTTGTGTCCCCCTTTGAGCAGTTATCACACTTCCCTAAGGGTCCTGTCTCACAGTTTGAGAACCATTGGTCTATTTTGTATTTTGTCCATTCTTCCTGCTCTTACTGGATCAAAAATTACAAGATTTTGGGCTGCTCTGTACCAAAGTTAAGCATATACAAATAGTCAGGTCCCAGGCCCCCTTTTGGAATGCCAGTCTCCAATAATTTGTATCAGTTACCTTCTATCCACATACCCCTGGATTGGCTCCGCCTGTATAAGAGGAATATCCTTTGTGGAGGCCCCAGAGTCCTTCGAATTCTTTCTCAATGCCAGATGAAGTGGGGTAGATTTCAACTGAACATTAGGAGGAACTTCTTGGCAGCCAGGGGGGTTTGGTAATGGAACCAGTTGTCTGGAGAGGTGGTAGGGTCTCCTTCTTTCAATGGCCCTTTCCGCACCAGGCAATTAGAATGGGGCAGTGCGTCTTCTCATGGAGGTCATCTGCACCTTGGAGTGGACTAGGAGTGGATTACTTACTGGAGATCCGCACCTCAGTCCACTCCAAAATGACCCCAAGTGGTCCTCCAGCGTATTTTCTAAAGACCGCAAAAAACAGGTCTTTATTTTCCTGGAATGCGCCATTGCGTTCCTGCTCCCTTGTGCAGATTTGCAGGCTCGCACCAATGCGAGCCTGTGATCTGCGGAGGGCGGGCTTTAGGTGTGGCGGGCTTCAGCACTTGGTCAGGACCCACGACCAACCGGAAGCCGCCATTTTGGAAGCCGGAGCAGTGCGGATCTACAGACCTTGGACTGCTCCGATTCACCCTGGACCAAGGAGGGGCCCGGAGGAAGAGCTTCAGGGACAGTCTGCGTTGCTTCGGAGCCCAGAAGAAGCAGTAGGTAACAGCACGGAGCAATTCCTCGTGTGGAAAGGGCCAATGTCTTCCAAAAGAAGCTGGACAGTTACCTCTGGGGATGTTCTAGCTGGAGATCCTGCACTGAGGATGAGGTTGGACACCATGACCCAAGGAGCCCCTCCCAGCTCTATGATTCTATGAAGACTGTTGTCTCCCTCGCAGACAATAACCAAACTGGAATCTTATTTCACTGCTGAAAAGGGGACAGTGGTTTCCATCACAATCAATGACAGTAAGCTAGTAGACAAGGAGGTGCTGAATTTAACAGAGGAGTACAACTGGGAGCTGCTACCCAAACTGACAGCATCTGCTACCTGAGATTACTACTTTACTCTTACTAACAGTGGGATAGCCTTCACAGCAGGTGCTCCCTTAGAGACACTTCGGACTATTGTCATTACAGGGATGATAAAGTATAGTTTATTCAATCAGAATTATTATGTCCGACCTGGACCACCATTTCCTACCCTTACTATAAGGATGGAGTCACTCAATAGACTCTGGTAGTTTATCTCTGGCAGTTAATTTTTTTCTGATCAACATACCTTCCAACATTTCACAGATCAAAACTGGAACATGGGTGTCTATCAGAGTGTGTTCAAGATGGTAAACATTATTAATGAGAAGGACATACAACCTAGAAGAAGCTGCAGCAGTTTGCTTTTTCCTGAGTCTGTAAGGAAGAACAACATTCTGCTTTCTCCCCTTCCCTCCTCTCCTCTCCTCTCACTCTGTTGAGTTAATTGAGTGCAAATTATTTTGCATTTTGAACTCAGTTTGCAGCAACTGAATTAAGCTGAGGACAAAGAGGGAAGGTGAGAGGAGGAGAGGGAAACTAGAACTTTTGAAAAGCAGTTGAAAAGGTGGGACAAAAGAGGAGTAATAGGGACCATTCCTGCCAGTTGTGGACAGTGGAAGGATACGAATCAAGCTAATGACAGTATTATCAATCAAAAATGGACAGAAATAAAATAAAAGCTCCTTAAAGATGAAGGATAATAAACATGTACTATTTGGTCAATTCCACAATACCTTGTTTTGCTACTTAGAGGGCTCCTCTCGCTGGAGTCATATTTTTAATTTTTTAATTTTAAATTTTAAATTTCTAAATTTTTAATTTAGTCTTAATCTGGGAGCATATTCATAATCTAACCCAAAAGGACATGATCATTGGAGGCTGCAAAGAAATCTAGAATCATATAGGTCAGCTGTTTATCACAGAGAGGAGATGGAATTAAACTGCCTATTATATTTATAGCATGCAGAAGAGTTTCATTTCCTTTCCCACTCTAGAGAGGAATCCAGGGATTTCAATCTAGATTAGAACTACCATACACAGGTAGGAAGTGATTCAATTTACATCCCTTGTGGACATAGGCCATTTCCACACAGGGCAAGGGAATTGCCCTGTGCCGCTACTTACCAGACTTCTTGGCTCCCCGGTCTGGTCCGCGCTGCTCCGGAGCAGTGCGTGCTTGTTGCTCCACACTGCTCCGGGGACAAAAATGGTGGCTTCTGGTTGGTCTAGGGTCTTGACCAACTGCTGAAGCTTGCCAGCCTAAAGCCTTCCCCCGGCAGATTGCAGGCTCGCACTGATGTGAGCCTGCAAATCTGCACTGGACAGCAGGCACGGAATGGTGTGCTCCATGCTTTTGAAAGACCTGTTTTAAGCAGTCTTTCAAAAGCACGCTTGATGACCACCTGGGGTCATTCTGGAGCGGGCTGAGGTGTGGATCTATGTTAAGTAGGTCCGATCCAGTCCATTCCCAGGTGCAGATGTCCTCCCTGGAGGATGCTCTGCACCGTTTCCATTAGTCCGTGCGGAAATGGCCATAGTTTGATCTCTCTATTTTATTTTGTTTTGTTTTCCTTTCTTTCCTCCTCCTCCTCCTCCTCCTCCTTCTTTTGTCTTTGTGGATAAAATTATATTTAATGACCTAGGGGGAAGTTAGAGGGAATGCTTAAGCCTCCCCTATCTGTGCACAGTGGTTCCAGTTTAAGGTGGTTGGGAATGTGGAGCAGTTCCCAAAACAGGGCCCCTTCTTACCAATGTTTAGCCTATGCTTTTCCTAGCCTATGCTAGGAATGTCTGCAAAGAAAATAAATAAATTAACAATATAAAAAATACAACAGATGGCAGCACTAAAATAATTATATGCAAGCCAATTTCGAACCCCACAACATCAATGATACAGCCTTATCCCATGCATCTTTTGTTAATTACTCAGGTAATACATGAAGTGTCAATCATCCCAAAAACATTCAGGAAGTGACTAGGGAAGAAAAGGAAACAAACCATGACCTCTTGTTTCAGCTCTGGACCCTGAGCCAGTGAGGGGCCTAGTGTAATTGCAGTAGTTTGATCAATGATAATTCAGCTTTCTCCTTGGTGATACAGAGTGACACTCTTAGGTCTGCTTGCTTCCTCTTCCAACTCTCTTCTAGCATTCAGCGAGCTTGCCACAGGTCCTCAAGTAATACCTTATCCTTAGACTGAGTTTCTACTTTTTCTCTTTCACCAAGGCATATGTATTTGTGCTTTAATCAGCAATCACATGCACAGTTAGACATGGAGATAGATAGACAGATGATAGATAGATAGATAGATAGATAGATAGATAGATAGATAGATAGATGAATGATATGGATGCAGATATAGACGTATGAGAACCAGCATGGTGTACTGGTTTGAGTGTGGTACTACAACCCTGGAGATCAGGGTTCAGTTCCTGACTTGGCCATGGAGATCTACTAGTTGGCCTTGAATGTATCACACACTCTGAACCTCAGAAAACCCCATGATAGGTCCACCTTAGGGTCACCATAAGTCAGAAATAACTTGAAGGCACACAGCAGCAATAGGTATGTGGACCCATGTGCTTTAGGGATATCAGTGGTTTGGCAACATAGTTGTCCTTATAACTTGGGCCATTTCCACACTACACTGTTATAGTGTTATTATTCCACTTTCAACATCCTATGGAATCGTGCGGTTTGCAGTTTAGAGAGGAGCATTTAGAATTCTCAGCCAAAGAGCTCTTTGGCCTCGGTAAATTACAAACCCCAGAATTCCACAGGATGTTGAAAGTGGAATAATAGCACTATAACAGTGTAGTGTAGAAATGGCCATAGATTTTCCCACTTAGCACTTTTATGAGATTGTCCTTAATAAATTGTTGCATAAATAAAATGGATTATCTGTTTTATTTGAAATTTAACACCACTTGAAAAGGCCCACATCTACAAAAACCTTGAAATTAGGAGTCAAAGTACAAAACATATTTAGTGGAAATATTTGTAGTTTACTGTTAAATAAATCCATTTTCATAAAGATGCATGTTTCATCTATTTTACTTAAATTCAACCAACCAACTAAAAATTCATTTACCTTTCTAATATCAGAACAAGCATATTTATAATGGCAGGGAACATTTTTGTGTCTCTGTGTGATACCTTCAGAAAGAGGTGAATTTTCATTTATGTAATGCAAATATTCACACAAGGTAAACTGCTTAGGCATATACAGAGCATGTTTTCATGGCAGCATTGTAGAAATAGAAAAATAATATAACATAATTGTACAATAAATGGCATGCAGCAGTTTCAAAATTACTTACACTACAGTGCAGTGAATAAAGAAGAATATAAAAAGATTGAGATATTATTTGCAAGTTCAAAGCTGCTTTACCTTACAATTGACTTCATTCTGATATTATGTATATTTTAGGAATGTCTCATCTTTTTGTGTGTGAGAATTATCAACAGGGAAAAATATCTGATCTCCTTTAAATACCTTTAAAGCTCTGATTTCTGGGAATTGTTTGAATTGTTGAAAAGCCTGATAAGAGTTATCCAGTGGTTTATCAACAGGTTTTGAATGTCTCTCTGTTGACAAAGGATTCACAGACTATATAATGCTGGTATTATATTGAGCACATTATCTTATGCCTTTCGTCTATGACAACATAGCCAACTACACCTCATTGGCAGTAGCAAGAGTGTTGCTTTCCCCATAGCCCAGGGTTGGGTAATGTGTAGCACTGTGGTCACATAGGCAGCAACTGACTTTTATAAAGGTTACAGGGCTCTTCTCTTCCCCATTCCCCTCAATGTTTAACATTCTAAAAAACCCTACATTTTAAAAAGCAGAAGTAAACTCTCAGCATGGACTTTATTTCAGCATGTGGCAAGGACAGAGAATTTAGAAAGGACAGAAAAAAATGCCACCAGACCCACTTCAGTTGCACACACAAGTTATAGTTGGTCTATCTTGCAAAATAATTCATCCAGAGTAAATCATATCCATATTGGTTCAATGGAGTGCACTTGCAGGCATAAATGCACTCAAGTATATTTTTAGGTGTACATCTTGAACGCTGGTTTCTAACTTGGGGTGTTCAGAGGTATTCTTGGATTATCACTACCAGTATCTGTGATAATTGGCCATGTAGAATTTGACATCTGGGAGCTGAAGTCCAAGAATAAAATTAGGGAAAATGGAATTAGCTGTATTTAACAATATAAAACTAACAAGCAAAATATGAATGCAAGAAATAAGTAAGTGCAAGCAGGTATATTGTAGGCAAAGTACATTGGGCCTGGACATTTTTAAATAAATAATAAATAAGCAATAAATAAATAAATAAAGGAAGATAAGATTATCAGTTGCTAACAGTCATGATGTCAAGTACTTCTTCCAGGATCAGAGGCAATATATTCAGTACCAGTTGACGGATAATATGAGCAAGAGGAAAGTGATAAGCGAAGTGCTATTACTAAAGCAAAGGAGAAACCAACACACGTATTGCCTGAAATGAACACCAAATGTAAAAAAGTTAAGTTGAGGTTGTATTAGGAAAGGTTTAAGAAGGATTTGAAGTCTGGGTACTGATAGAAGGAAGAAGAAAGAAGAACACAGTAAGTAACACAAAAACTATTGCCAGATTCCTTTGACACTAAGGCCATTTCCTCACTACCCCACTATTATCTCACTTTCAACATCCTGTGGAATTCTGGAGTTTGTAGTTTATTGAGGCCAAAAACCTCTCTGGCTGAGAATTCTAAATGTCCCTCCCTAGACTGCAAATCCCAGGATTCCACAGCATGTTAAAAGTGGAATAATAGCACTATAACACTGTAGGGTGGAAACAGCCTAAAACAGAAGCAGGAAAAGATCAAATGAATACATCCTCCCCATCACCTCCAGCACTGTGATTGGATAGTGTCACAAGTTTTTTGTCCCACACTGGAAGCTACAGTAATCAGAGACCAAAGTCCAAGTCTCTTCTTCTCCCTGTAGCTCCCCACACTAGCATTTTCTTTACATGATGCTGTTGCAACATTTGACAGCGACATGGTCTGCATTTCTTTTACTGTCCAGATCACCGAATCTGTCAAAAACTATTTGGACTGATCTGGACATGATCCAGGCCCAGTTCTTATTGATATAACTTGGAGCTCATATAGATCTGTCCATGTTAGCCCAAATAGGTTCAGGATTTGGAAGTTGGCTGAGCCAATTGCTCAGCCCTTATGCCAGGGATGTACTCTGTTAAATTATTAGGTCTATCATGGAAGAATCAATGCAGTCTTCAGGAGGTGTAGAAGGAGAGGAAGACATCTGGTGGTGGAAGAGTAAACAGAATGAGGATCAGAGAGACTATAGTGTTCCACAAGCCTCTCTTGGTTTCCTCTCACTTGCCTCCTGTATGGCACTGGGAGTGTGGCCAAAAGTGAATAGGCAAGGATATAACCTTCCGCAATCCTCTCTTGTCTTCTACCACCTACCCCCAGTGCAACATAGGGAAGGTGTTAGGGAGCCAAGCAAGGATCAGGAAGGCTATAACTTTTCACTGTTGGCTCAGTCCCCTTCATATCATGGGGAGCAGCCAAGTGAAGATCACCATCCTCACAGGCAGTATTCTGATACCTGGTTCACAAAGATTCAGATGTTGTTGTGCAGCAACTACTGGGATGCAGCCCATGACAATCCTTGCTGAGCTGTCACCTACCCTCTTGCCTTGGAGCGACAGAAAAAAGATGGATCTGAGCTGAGGTGGGAGCAAGGATAGTCTTCAAGTCTATTTAAGGACCAGGAAAAAAAAAACTTGAGAAAGGGGCTTCAGGATGGTTTTCCTTCTTGAGGCTTTTGCACATTTTAGAAACCCTTTTCTCATTTTCTTTCTTGAGTCTTTGAATATTATTTCCATTCCTACCTTGTCCCATGGTCAAAATATAGTTACTTGCTATTAACATTACAGTTGTTTAAAAGTAATTCTTTACTTTTCCGTGTCTCACTGTAACTAATTTTTTAACATAAAAATATGAATACTAAAGATGATGGCATGTGGTAAAGAAAGTAGTTAATTGCTATTAACATTACAGTTCTTTGAAAGTAATTATTTACTTTCCCATGTCTAACTGTAACTAATTTTTAATAGAAAAATATGAATGCTAAAGCTGATGGCCTGTGGTAAAGAAACATGTGCTCCTCCCATCTACCTCATCATCATCTCAACACCTGTAACAGAGCACAAGCCAGCAACACTGAACACAGTACAAGCCAGCAGTCAACCTCTTTCACCATACAATGAAGAGAGACACCCATAACTATTAAAGTAATTTTTAAAAGGTTACTGTCACATTGCTAAAGAAGTGAACAAGAATCCACCAAGAGAGTCAACTTCATTTTCAGTGGCTTTAATAAGGACAAAGCCTTTATAACACTGCATGGCAATTACAGTAGCTTACTATTACAGTGACATCTAAGTTAATACCCAACAACATTTTGTACATGGTCACCGTTAACATAATTGTCATTGTATGCATTTACTCCATTTCAATTCTCTCTCCCTGATGGTTTACAATTATCTCCCTCTTTTATATATCTATGACCCTTTTCACATGGCATTTGCCATGCGAAAGGGCCCCTCGAGAGTTGCATGACTGCGAGGCGCAATCCACATGACGCACTCACAATCGTATGATGCTCCAGGGTCTGACAGGCACTGATCACACACTTTTTCATTTTTGGCTCTGAGCTGAAAATGGTGCATGATCGTGCATCACTCCAGAGCCCCACGTGCACTTGCCGTGTGTGCACAGCTCTGGAGCCACGGTGCTCATGCTTCCTGCCCCAGCGCAGCCTGGGAAACTCCCAGGCTACACTGCAGAAGGAAGAGGAGGGGCTCTTGCACGAGCAGGCAGCAACTGCAGAGCTGAAGGAACCGGGGCACGAGAGCCTCTCGATAGAGGCTACTCCCCCGATCCCTTCACCCCAGCCCTGCAAAAAGGTGAGTTGCGGAAAGGGGGTATGAGTCTATATGAGTCTATGGCCATTTCCATACTACACTGTTATAATGCTGTTATTCCACTTTCTACATGCTATGGAATCCTGGGGTTTGGAGTTTAGGGAGGGGCCTTTAGAATTCTCAGCCAGAGAGCTCTTTGGCCTCAGTAAACTACAAACCCCAGAATTCCACAGGATGTTGAAAATGAAATAATAGCACTAGAACAGTGTATGCTGGAAATGGCCTAAATCTATGACTCATACCCAATGGGGAACATCTGCAGGAGGAATTTGTTCTGGCAACCGAACTGATGAACTTCCTTTGTCACTGTAGCTCCTGGTGTGGGTGGCATAGTAGAGAAGAAAGGTCTATTATGCTGTTGTGCTACAACACTAGTGCACATTTGATGTCACACACTTATCTATCTATCTATCTATCTATCTATCTATCTATCTATCTATCCATGCCAACTGAAGATAGCACTTCATGCATCTGCTGGAGAGCACTGGTTCTATGAAAACTTATTGTTGTTGTTTGCCATTCAGTTAACTTCCACTTTCGATGTCTGTATCAATGGGAGACCCCTAAGATCCCCAATCATCAATTGCCCCACTCCTGTCTTGCAAACTCAGGATTGTGGCTTTCTTGATTCAAACAATCCACCTGTAATGCAGTCTTCCTCTTTTCCCACTGCCTTCCACTTTGTCAAATATTATCATCTTTTCCAGTGAGTTAGGTAATGAAAAGTTGCACCACAACAAATTTTATTGGTCTTTAAGATTCCACAATACTGCAACAGTTACTCTCTGGAAAAAGGTTGAGTAAGGGTGATCCAATGGTCTGCTGGATGTCTGGACACATCTGGGCAGCATCATACAGGACACTCACTGCCCCAAGATGCCTCTCTGGGGCTGTGTATAACCACCCACAACGGGAAAGGTAAAGAGCAGCTGCCCCAAGAATCCCCTAGCAAGCATGTGTGAACAGCAAAACAGAGAGAAAAGGGAAGCACAGATAAATCTGCCTAACAACTCCCCTTGAGAATGTTAAAAAGAGAGAGAAAAACAATAATCCTGTAAGTTTGGCTATCAAAATGGAAATCATAAGAAATGTGAAGGCTAGTGAAAGAAAAAATTATTCCTGAATACCTTTTTGAAGAAACCTTCAACTGGTCTCTAGAAGGTTCATGATTTTTTTTTACTTCTGCAAGGCTTACCTGTCCTGATTGATCCACTTCACATGGATATATTGTTGGTTTTGAATAAAAAGTTTGCTGAAACATGTTGAACTGCTTCTGTTTTGTGGACCTGTCCCTACTCTCTCCATGTTATTTCTGCTTCTGGTAAGAACTGTTAAAAGAACTAGCACCCAGGAACACATCTATTTTGTTAACTGAGGCCCTTTTCGCATGGCATTTGCCATGCGAAAGGGTGCCTGGAGCATCGTGCGATTGTGAGGAGTGATCTGCATGACGCACTCACAATCGTGTGACGCTCCAGAGTAGGGCAGGTGCTGCTTGCGCACTATTTCATTTTCGTCTTTCAGCCGAAAATGGTGCATGATTGTGCATTGCTCCAGAGCCCTGCATGCACTTGCCGTGCGTATGGAGCCTCTGGAGCCGTGGTGGTCATGCTTCCTGCCCCGGTGTAGCCTGGGAAACTTCCAGGCTGTGCTGTGGAAGGAACAGGTGAGGCTCTCACGCTGCCTGCTCAAGAGCAGGAAGTTCATGCGGAGCTGAAGCAGCGGGGAAGCGATAGTCTCTTGCTGGAGGCTGTTCGCACAATCCCCACACCCCAGCGCTGAGAAAAGGTAAACTGCGGAAGGGGCCTGAGTTAGCCCTACATAGACAGAATTACAGCCTTGGAGTTTTAATTTTAATTATAAACAGGTTATGAGAATCACTTGGAATGGCAAATAAGCACCAAAGGAGATTGTTTATGGCCTTAGACCTGAGATCTGCTGTAGAAGAAAGAAAATAAACTGTTAAACATAATGTACCATACGTAAAATGTCATGGTTGAAAAACTCAAATAAGATGTCACAAAAGTGTTATTGTCCCTGAGTACAAAAATATCTGACCCAAGTCAATTGGCAAACATGTGAAGAGTGACATCATTTTTTTTTCATATGTGGAAGAATACCTATGAAGGAAATACTGACAGGATGTTGATAGAAGATGAAAGTCAAATGTTATTTGGAAGTTTGAGAGTTCGGAAATATTCTTTTATGTCCCTCTTTCTTCTTCTTCTTTTTTAAAGTTGTAGTTCCTTTTGTACTCGCACGTCCTAAATCTCTGGAAAGAAACTCTAACTATGCAAATTGCAGAGAAGGCTTAGCAAGCAAATTGGCTTCTTTCCCATCCTCTAAATTTGTCCAAACATCAGCCTTTGTGACCTCTTCCAGCATTTATGTTTAGTAGGCAAATATGAAAGCTTAATGTCCAATGTCCTGTGGCTGTTCTTACATATTACCAAGTGACAATAAAAGTTCACCACATCCCTAATTGGGAGCCAACTTTAAAAGAGAAAGAGAGAGGAATGAAGATACACAATAAACTTGGCGGTTAAACTACTGAAGACACACCAAGAATAATTTTTTAACTCAAACCATGTACAAATCTGATGCTTACTGACACATTGCCCTCAAGTTGTTACAGTATATAATAAAATATGCAAATTTAATGGTAGCTTCATTATAAATGATGTGTTAAAGCAAAAGGAAGTTTGATAATAATTGTAATACCTATAATGAAACCATAATGTTAGTTTCCCCCATTTAAGTTTGTTAATGTATTTATTTAAAACACAGTGCTGGAAATGTGGATGGCGCTTGCTGAATTCTAATGAAGATCTTATTTGGGATGTAGAAAAGTCAATAAAATGCTAGGTGGAGTAATAAGCTGTGTTTTCTGGTGTGGCATCTTAAATGTCTTGAAGAAAGCAGAGTTGTTATGTGTGTAATAGTTAGATTATTCTGTGTACACAAATCAAGAAATGACCACTTGATAGTACTTCGGGTCCTATTAGAAATCACAGTTTAGAGGAGAATGTAGCAGCTCTTTTGAGCCCTGAATGGCATATAATAATATTGCCAAGTCTTTTTTTGTTATTATTAATGATGGCCATAACAAATATTCTGCAAATGTATTTCAGAGCAGAAATGTGAGGTGGAATTTTCCTCAGGAAACACAAATATAAGATTTTTGATTATGTTTAGCATGAATTGTTTTCTTGACTGCTCCTTCATCTCTGCAAATCAAGGACGGCCTGAGAGTACGTGCCCAATATGAAATGCCTTTGTGATACTCTCACTAAAAGCAAGTGAGAGCAGCGAAATCAAGTGCCTTGCAAATAATACATTTTCACAAGTAGCACAGAAAAAGAAACACGTAAAAGAAAGATGAACATTTTTTTCAGGATTGCCAAAATATTTGGAAAAGAAAGTAAAAATAAAAATGAAAATGAAAATTGGTGCACCTTTAATTTTGACCTGCTGTTTTTTTACTCCAGATCTCCAAAAATGAAAATAAATGTTTCATGAATATGTTCCATGTCAAAGACCAGATACTTGATGTACTCCACCCACTCTAATTATTGATTGGTGTTGAAAACATTCATGAAGCTCTGTGCTTACACAAGGTTCTTTTAATTCATGGCAATAGTATGAACTCCATCTATGCATTGGAGATGCACGTTGCCATGGCATGTCATGTCAACATAAAGATACTAAATCTGATGAGTAAGCTGATGGTTTGGCATTCCTCTCATGCACACGTTGGAGACTGATGGAACCATTGGAGTATATTACTTATTTGGATTCTTTCATATTCTGCTACTCAAATTGATAAAAAAAAAGCTCCACATAATTTCATTATTTGAAAAAGTCATACAGGAGGTTAGAAACTTTGGAGGCCCACTGACATATGCATGGTTGTGAATGAAAGCCATGAGAAAAGTTCATGCTGGCTGCAGTCTTTCAGTTTGTAGCAGATATGACAATGTCCATAACTTTTTGGAGATAATGGAGAGCATTCTGCTGTTGACACTTGCAGGTGTAGCCAGGGATCTTGACAGAAGGAGCTATCCCGTACTTCCTTCCTCAAAGCCCCATCCTGGTGCACAGCAATAGTTGGGGGTTTGCTGGGCGCAGCTGTTTCTCTCTGGCCACTGATAGGCTGTGGGAGTGGGACCAAATTCACTCCAGTTACTCTTGAGCAGTAGAGGAGAAAGTAGCATTCTTATGCTGTGGGTAGAGGCTGATGCTTAATTCTGTGTTCAGGGGCAGCCTGAAGAAGACAGGGAGATATACCAATGCCTGGAAGTCTCTCTGCTGTTGTTGCCATTGGAAGGAAGCAGGCAGGCAGAGGTAACAGCATCCTCTGTCTCCTTCTCACATAAGCATGGTTGGGGACTTGTATTTCATCGACATGATATAGGGACAGTGGGAAGGAGACCTGCAAAAAATCTAGTGAGTGCAGGGCAGCTCTGCTCATATCTCTTTGGACCTATTTCACAAGATTCAATATGACTAGTTTTTGCTTTGGTCTGTCTCAAGGGTGGGAATCATGCAGCCCTCTAGATGTTGTTGGAATGCAACTCCTAGAAACATTAGCCAGCATACTCAGTAGTAGAAAAAATGCTAGGAGTTGCAGTCCAGCCCTTTTTGGAGGGCTGTATAATACCCCTGTTCTATGTACCGTATAATCCTGACTCAGTTCTTGTATGAGTCCAAGTAAATTGGATTCTCGGTTTTACAGAGAATAATTTTCGCTCCCTGTTGGTCTTGGTAAAGGGTCTTAGGATGCTTCCAGTCTCCTACTACACCTCCAGAATGGCAGAAGAAGGTGCTAGTAAGAGAGATCTGCCTGCTGCCAGACTTATCTCTGATGTGGTGGCAGAAAATTTTACCACTCTGGTGTCCCGATGACAGTGTTTGGCCAGCAATGGGGCCAGGAAGGCCATGGACCTACAGCTTCCTATGCTTTTCCTTTATCACCATACCTTCCAGTAGTCCTAAAATTATGCCAACGTGAAGATGACATATTTAAGTACTTCCCATTGGACATAAGAGGAAAGGGAGGGAGGGAGGGAGGGGAAAATTCTGTTGACCTGCCCACTGAAGGAAGGATATCGTTTGGATAGCATGATAGCTTCACCACTGAATTCCCCCATGGCTAGGACTGTTTTGCTACTTTCTCTCTTTCAGTCTTCAGTAGTATGACTGTAATATACTTGAACTATCAATTCCAAATAACTCACTATTAATACAAAAGAAAAGTCTTTTCTATGTACAAATGTGCCAATGACTGTCTGGATTAAAATAATGTCTGTATGAGAAAATATGTATTGTATTGTATATGTATTGACAAAACCTTATAAAATTCATGATGTTGCCATAGGTAGACAGGCAGCTTGAAAGCACATACAAACAAAAATGTAGGAAGCACAGCCAGAGTGTTTATGCAGATCTCACAGTCCTTGAATGTGGCAAAGAGTTACTGCTGAGGGGAGGAAGAGACAAATCCCAGCATGGGCATACAACCTCTTTCACAAGCCAAAAGGGTCTCATATTATTACACTCCTGCCCATTATTTGCAGATATGTCCCTTCTGCTGCAATGTTAGAGAAAATAGCTGAATGCATGGATTATAGACCTGATCCAGGGCCCTACATACAGAGTCCTGTGTGTTTAAAATTCTCTTCTATGCAAATAAAGTGCTTTAAATGCAACTGGATAATCCCCAGCATCTAGGTTCTCTGTTCCTCTGTTTTAGAGAGAATGGTATGTTGCACATGTGGAATTGGAACAGTTGGATGATCGCATTTGGACTTAGATCACAGAAAGAATGAAAGCCAGTACGTCTGAGTTCTCAGGTAGCTGCCATAGGAATGCAGCAAAAAGAACAAAATTTACCAGCTTTTCAACTCTTTTTAAATTAGCCATGGACATCTGATGGGTGATCTTGGGCTGGTCATACTTTCTTGATCTTAGGCCATTTCCACACTATAATGTTATAGTGCTATTATTCCACTTTCAGCATCCTATGGAATTCTGGGGTTTGCAGTTTAGGGAGGGGCATTTGGAATTCTCAGCCAGAGAGCTCTTTGGCGTCAGTAAATTACAAACCCAGAATTCCAGAGGAGGTTGAAAGTAGAATAATAGCACTATAACAGTGTAGTGCAGAAATGGCCTTAGTGGAAGGCAATGGAAAACCTCCTCTGAATAAATCATTTTGCCATGCGAAAAGGCCTCTGGAGCATCGCACAATTGCAAGGAGCCACCCACATGACATCCTCATGATCATTTGATGTTGCCAGGGCCGGCAGGTGCTGATCACGCGTTATTTCATTTTTGGCTTGTAGCCGAAAATGGTGCATGATCGTGCATCACTCCAGGGCTCCACGCACACTTAACATGCGTGCAGAACCTCCTGCGCCGCAGTGCTTGCGCTTCCTGCCCCAGCACAGCCTGGCAAAATCCCAGGCTGCACTGTGGAAGGAAGAAGTGGAGCCCTCATGCTGCCTGCCAGCCAGCAGGCAGCAACTGCAGAGCCAAAGCAACGGGGACATGAGAACCTCTCGCAAGAGGCTGCTCACACAATCCCCGTGCCCTAGCACCGAAAGAAGGTAAGTTGAGGAAAGGGCCTCTGATAGGGTTGCCATAAGTTGGAATTGACGTGAAAGCTAACAACAACAAATATTCTTTTAATATAATATGCAGTGGATACATACAGTCCTGGTTCAATATCATGCATTCAGGGCAACAAATAGACTCTGCTGGACAAGCACTACAGGACTGAGCAGCTGCTTGGTGAGGATACCAAACGAAGCCCCTGCTCTCATTGATAAACAATGGGTTGGTATTATTGTGAATAACTGGCTTTGGCTATATGCAACTAGTAGTTTAAGTTGGATGATATAGTGTTTTGTCTGTCCATTTGGAACTACTACCAAAAGCCCCTATCACCACTGGACCTCTGTTTTGTTGTCATCTAGGTTTCACAATCTACCAAGTACTACTGACTGGAGTTCTGGATTATCAGGGATTCAGATTCTAAAAATCGAGGTATCAGTGAAGTATCATTGGATATTTTGGCACATTCCACACAGTGTCATTTTTGGCCATTATTTATTATTGTTATAATTATGGTTGCATTTATATACTGCCTTTTTCCCAATCTTGGCACACAAATGACGTTACAAAACATTAAAGCTAATGCACATTAAAATATATAAAGGCAGTAAACATTATATAAACATTATTTTTGAAATACAATTAAAATTAAAACCATGTAAACATTCATTAAAAGACAGGAGAGAAAAATCAACAAGACAGCACGCCATCAAAAGCTTATTGCAGTCAATTACTAAAAATCTGTTAGGGGAGAAAAGTCTTGACTTTCTGGAGGAAAGCAAAGACAGCAAAGAGGAAGCCATCCTAGCCTCCCAAGGGAGGTAAGCAGCCAGCGAGAAGGACCTGTTCTGTTATCCCATCAAACGGGCCTGGGAAGGTGATGGGATAGAGAGAAGGGTCTCCCCAAAAGGCTTAGAGCCCAGGCAGATTCATATGGAGAGAGTTATGCTTATAATTCCCCATCCACCAGGGAACATTCTCTATTTGACCAACAGGTGGGCCAGTATCTGCATATATTGAAGGATCTGTGTTTGGCTATATGATGTATAATGGACATCTGCTATAAATCCTGAATAAATATCATTGGTAGTGGTGGAAAGAATTGGTGAAGATTATTTCTTCATTATGCCTTCCAGCCTAGTGGTTCTGATGGGAAAATAAGAAGATTAGTGGAAGACTGGCAAATCCTCACTGTATTGGGCCAGGGTGCAAAGCAATTGGCTTTCCAGATGTCAGACTGCAACACACAGCATTCCTTATGATTAGCTATCCTGGCTAGGGCTGGACATTCAGAACTAATGTGGTGTAGTGGTTTGAATGCTGGAATAGGACACTGGCAGACCAGGGTTTGAATCCCTACTCAGTCATGGAAACTCACTGAGGGACTTTGGGCAAGTCACACTCTCTCAACCTCAGAGGAAGGCAAGGGCAAACCCTCTCTGAACAAATTCTGCCAAGAAAACCCCATGATAGGCTCATTTTAGAGTCACAGTAAGTAAAAAAAAATGACTTGAAAGCACACAGCAACAAATATTCAGAAAGCTAAAGGACTCACACTCCTGAGTTAGACCAGTGGTCAAAAAATTAACTGAAAATATGCCTCTTCCTACACTTTTTCTCTTCTCTGCTATGGTATATGATGGCTGAGTTTCCATGGTGGGTAAGAGGCAGACAAGATTGGGCTGGGAAGCAGGTAGCTGAATTGGTGCTAAAAAAAAATCATCCTTAATGTACAAGAGTTCCCACAACAAGGATGGCATAAAAATATACATAATTATTTGTTCCTCAATTGAAAAACAGGTTTCTCAACAGTCATAAATGCTGCTGGGAATAATAACAGACCAGTGAGAATTCTGTGCCAAGTTTTTTCCTAGTAATCAAATGACCCAAGAGCTGCAAAGGAATTATTCTGCAGAGAAAAGTATGCATTTTTGCAGATTTTTTAAAAAACTGTTTTCAACATAGAAAGCTGGTTTCCTGGGCAGGAAACAGTATTTTATCTGCAGAAAATCCATTTTGCTGCACAACAAATCTATTTTCTGTGCCCTCCCCAAAACATACTTTTTTTGTCTCTGAAGAATAATTTCTCCACATTTCAGAAGGTTTGAATACAGGAAGAAAACAGTGGAGGAACATTTGTTTTCTCTCTCACCTCACAGATAACAGCTATAATTATTCATTCTCATGAGCAAGGATGAAATCGTTGAGGACAGAAATCCTATCCTGCAAGAAACCTAGTACAGGAACAATACCTGCTGGAGCGTCTAAACTTTAAGCCTCTACTACACTGAACCTGCAATAAAAGCGGCAACAAACTGCTTCACCGGAAGCCTCTTTTCTCAAGCCATTTCACAGTGGCAACATTGCTCAAACCCAATGAGCCTCAAAATGGCAACTTTTGGTCTGGTACACTGCCTAGAACACCATACTGTGGCTGCATATCAAGACCCACCATCTTGCCACACAGCACCTAGAAACTAACAGAAAAAACAGGAACATAGATAAAAAGTATCCAACAATCAGTGTGCTGGATAGCTTATGAGTTGAAGCCCATCACTGAAGCTGTAGAGGCTACCCCTTAAAGAATGGGTGGCAAATTTGACTCTGAGCAGGCCAAGGCACTGCAGGACTTTTCAAGTCACTATCCAAAATGATTCCTGGTGAGAGGCATAAAGTCAACCTGACAAAACACCAATCCTGGCCCAGCGCCTTTGATCTGCACATAACATTGCAAAGCAGAAACAGACTGTAAAACTGGGTCAGAACATAATCCCGATCACAGTCACCCTAACCTCTTCTGATCAGTTTTAAGTAACCAAAACATGAGAAGGAGGCCCAGTGCACTCCTCAAACAGAAGAGGCAACAAGCCACTTCCCTGGAGGCCTCTTCTTCCAAGCCATTCCACAGTGGCAACATCAGTCAACAGCCGTTGATAAACCATGTATACCAAAAATCTCATGGCTTCATTCCTATAGCTTTATTCTGTGGAAATCTAGCACTTCTGAATTCTCATGATTGTGAGGTGACAACACTGTCTTGTTTCTGGCAAATGCTGTAACATAAACTAAATTGAACTGAACCTTTTGTACTCTACTAATAAGCTAGGCCTTGATGGTACCATTGGCCAAAATGACAGCAACAGAGGAATATTTTTAGAAGAATCGCTATATGGTGCCTATGGGGAACAGTTCCCCAGTTATATGCAAGAAAAGTATGGTGCAAAAGGAAAGATATGTAATGGTTTAGTGTGAATTTTTCACAATGCTCAGTGGGATATTAGTCCATTTAAAAAAATCAAGTGATTGCTGCTATCTGTTTCTTTTTTACTATTTGGGAAATTACAAAAAAAAATAAGAAAGGCTAAATGGTTTTCTCCAAAAGGTATTTAACATGTGTTTGAAAACTGGACACTTCTTCCCTTCCCGATGAATAACATAAAGATCCTGTGAGGCATTGTAGTTGACAACACCTGTGATGAATTATTTGTAAATGTAATGAATTACATTACTAGGGGCATGTCAAATTATACGTTGATAATGAATTTTTGGATGCATCTGCTATGTAATTGTTCCCAGCGGACATGCATTCATCTTCACCTGGCATTATTTTCCTGATTTTTGTGGTTCTTCCTTTTTTTAAAAAAAGAAATTATGCATTTTCATTCCTATCATAATTGTTACCATGATCCCTGTTCCTTTGTTCTAATCAGGTCCATTTATTGTGTTGCACATTTTGAACAAAAGAGGAGAGAGAAAACACACACATAAGGATATTGGCTAAACAAAACCCTGGCCTTTATGTGTTACTGTGTAACTGCCTGCTTGGCTTCAGAAGGTTGGGTGGTGTTGACAAGGGAGATCAGTTGTTTTCCTGCCTCTATCTGCCAGCTGCTGCAGCAGGGTATTCTAAAGCATATGAAATGAATAAATGTTAAAAGCTGTGCTGATGACAGATATGCTCACACTGCCTTTATTTGGTCTCTCTTAGTTTTTTTTTTTTAAATAAGACAAATAAAGCAAATTAGGAGTGTAAACCAGCCTGCGTCTCGCCTGACTTTTTGTTTTGTTATGGAAACATTCTCAATGAAATCGTCTTTCATCAGTCTACAGCTACAGAGAGCAGCACTTGTGGATCAACTTTGTATGCACAAACTTTTCTGTTAAGATTATGTTTGTTATCCGGAGTTCAGGTCCACTTCACAAATCTATTTCTTGTAGGCAAACTTGGCTCTTTATTGCCAACAGCTCAGATATGAAGTCCTTGTGTGAATAACCTAGTGCCAGTGTTTTAACAGTCTCCTTTTTTACTTTAATTAGTGCGCTTAATTATTTACATTGTTCGGTTTGTGTTATTTCAACCATAGGCTCATAAAGATAGTATTGTGTACAAACCAGAGCTTACGTCTTGAGCTCAAATGTATTGGATAGGATCTGTAGGGTTCAGAATTTCTCATTGCCCTATACTGTTCAAAGTTGCAGGATCTCTACTGTGTGCCATAGGGATCCTGTTTATGTGAGATGACCTTCAGCTTTCCACCCCCTAATTTAGGGCCTCATTGCTTAAAGGAGTGCCTCACACTGCAAACTTCTGCCTGAGAAATGAGGTTTGTTGGACGAGTCCTTTACTATTTCCCACCAGCAAAGACAATAGAAGGAGATGGAAGAGGGCCTTCTCTTTGGTGGCCCACTGGTTATGGAACACCCTCCTTTTAGAGGCCCAATTGGCCTCAGCATCGCTGTAATTCTGGCAACAACTCAAAATATGGCTTTCTGCTGAAGCCTTCAATTGATTTTGC
This sequence comes from Iguana delicatissima, assembly GCA_948472985.1. Classification (NCBI taxonomy): domain Eukaryota; kingdom Metazoa; phylum Chordata; class Lepidosauria; order Squamata; family Iguanidae; genus Iguana; species Iguana delicatissima. Next base: position 56,876 of record CAOKZL010002462.1, read on the forward strand.
CCTAATTGATTTTATCCAAATTTACACATAAGTAATGGTGTCAAATTGTTTTTAAACTGTTTTAAATTAAATTGTTTTGTTTCAGTTATCTAATATTATCTTAGTCTTTAATTTTTTTATTAGTTTAAACCATTGTAAATTGATCATAAATTGTCCTAAAATCTTTGGATATTGGGCAGGATAGAAACAAATAAACATAAATAAATAGTGAGAATTATATAGGTGCATGCATTGCTGTAACTAGACCTTTCTATTCCTGAACAATAAGTATAATGTGGAGGTAATCCTCAGCCAACAAATCTACCCATTTGAGTATAGCCCAATTTCTCCCTTTTTTTTTGTCCACAGAAATTTGCTTCATCCCCTTTGCATCAGTTTGTCAGTTTGCACTTATTTTAGAAGTCCAGCCAAAAATTCATATGCATTTTGGGGGGTGCTTCTCTTTTTTAAAAAATGATTTTTATTGTAAATACAAATAAACAGGAAAAAAAAGGAAAAATAAAAAAAGAGAGAAACATAAAGACACAATATATAATCATGAACTAGACATATAATAATAAAAGTAGGTGATATGTCTCCTCCCAAAAAATCCCTTTGAAATTGGTGTCCATAAATGCACATTCCTGTGCAGACACAGAGCAGTAAGATGCTCTGACCACTGAATAAAGTTTGGTGAATATGTTTATTTCCAATCCTAAATATTTCAGCTGCTGTAAGGTGCTGCAGGCTGTTTTTCAGAGGAAGGAACTGGTGAAACCACCTCTGAGTGTTCCAAACCTAAGAAAACCCTATGAAATTCAATAGGTCACCATAACTTGCCAGCCAACTTGAAGGCACATACATTTAAAAGAATATTTGCTTTACACACACACAAGGGTTTACCAAATCTAATCACACTACCAGTTAAATTCCAAATGACAGCCATATAGATTAAAATTACATAGGAGTCTACAAGTATCAGTGATGTTTCTAATATAAAATTAGTATGCTACAATATATTCTGCTTGAAAGGAACCATCACTAGTCATCAAAGTTTTAATCAAAATCTGCATCAGTGTATTAGTTTATATGTTTTTTTAAAAAAATGCATGAAGATTTATATATTTTCTCCCCACATTTCTATTAAATTATATAATGTATATTAAGGTATGCATGTTTGCATAAGTCGTCTAAAATTCACATATTTGCAGATAATTTCTTCCTAATAAAATGTGATATTGTACATGATTTTCACTAATAATGCATTGTTGTGACTAATTTCTCATTGCAACATTCCAGAAAAAGGGTAAATATCAAAACAGAATTGTGTCTCAGTTCAGAAAGTATGACATAATTGGAAAATTACTTTCTGGACTACAATTACCAGAATCCTTAAACCCAAATTCTGGTAGTCTAGGAAGTCTCCTGGAAGTACTGATATGACTGCAAACAAGACTCAAGGTCTTCCATGTGCCTTGTGTACAGTGAAATATGCTTAAAATTGAATCAACTTTCTTCAGATCCACAGAGCAAAAAACTAATTTGGAAAGCACCTGTACTGGCATACACAAAATATCAGCTGATATTTTGAATTCTCCAGAAAAGGCTGTGTTGAAGAACTGGGATAGAGGGAGTAACAGAACAATATTCAAATCAAATATTAAAAAGCTATAGGCTTTGTAGTTGAGACTAAAATCCCAAAAAGGACACTGAAAGTTTAAAGAATCAGTTTGAAGTTTGATGGTAGGGCACATGGAGTCCATTGCTTTTCTCCATCTCTAGAGTCAAAGGGATGTCAGTCACTTAATGCATTATCCATTGTGTGTAGTTTCTGTGACAACTTGGAGAAGGGGCATCAAACTATGAGGTGATTCCCATATCAGCAAACCTGGATATCAAACATAAATTGATGTGCTAAGTGAAAGTAGTACCCATTGAAGCAAATCAATGGGTACTTTGTACTGATTACAGAGATCTGGAGTCCTCAGTGTAGTACAATCTCACCTCAGTGCCCATTTCTTTTCCCATTTCTAAGGCCATTTCTGCACTAGACTGTTATAGCGCTATTATTCCACTTGCAACATCCTATGGAATGCTGGGGTTTGCAGTTTTGCAGGGACCACATAAAGAGAATATGTCTGTCAAAAGATGTTAATTAGGGTCCAGATTGTTGTGGTGAAGATAAATGCCATAACCAGCTGTTTCCCATATAAGTGAACCTTCTTCAGTCCAACTCACCCAATTAGCTGAAAGTACCTCCCAATTGTACTTTGCTTATATCAGCTAATTGAGAGGTTATTAATTGCTCATTACAAACTGTTCTATACAATTTGTTGGTGTGAAGTTTTCTATACTGCACATTAATTGCTTTTAATTATGGTATTTCATACATTTTTAAATATTTTGTTTTATTTGTTCTGACCTGTAGGCCACCCCAGGAATACCTGCTGGTGGGCAACTATGTACATTTAATAAACCAAATCAAGTAATTTGTTCTACAGACAGAACCTTATATTTTATGAAGCAGTGGGCACCGCCCCACTCTGGAGGGTTTGAGTGAGGGAAGGATGTCAGAAAGTCTATTGTTCTAAGAAAGAGGTAGACACCTCTCTGTGCATGAGTAAAATGCATCTTAGATCTCAGCCTCTAAAGATGCAGGATTGTTCACATCCGAAATTTTGTTCAAGAATTTCTCATGAAAACATCTGGCAATTAAAAACTGGAGCTTCATTTTCCTAGCACGTCTCCCCAGTTAACTAGAGAAAATTAATAGGTTTGTGGCTCTCATGGTGCAGAATACTTCATCTCTTTTGTTCAAAGCTATGTCAGATGGCTTTGATTTCCTTACATTCGTGTATTCTCTTTAATATTCATAGTTACTTTAAGAGCTATAATGACATTATATTAGACTGAGCTGTTTCGGCCAGCAATTACATGGGTCCCATTATAATTCATAATCTATCAAGCCCTGCTCCTGCACATTAGCCTTTTATTTCAGTGAAGCTTGTAAAGAAGCAATACTTGGAAGGAAGTGCAACCAATGTCAACTTTATTTGGTTCTATATATTTGAAAAAGAAATTCTTCAGCAGTGATTAGAAGCAACCCATGATCCACCCACTGTCATCATGCACATGGAACATTCCTAAAAATTAAGAAAACAGGATAGACACTCATTGAATTGAGTTCTATGTGTACATCCAAACTTCTGTGTGCCTGCTGAAGACATGGAATCCGAGTGAATAGCCCCAGACCAATATAAAACCATGTGCATTTAGGCCAGCAGCAATGTGTAATTCTACACTATTTATCAGCAATGGATGCTAAACGATAATACTCTTATTGTCTCTGTCAAAAGCTTCTTAGTGTTAATTTCAGTAAGGATTATGTAATATATTAATGTATTATCCAGCAGTGATAACACTCATGTATGAATGGTTTACCACTGGTGTGACACCAAAGAAGAACATAATGCATCAAAAAGAACATTTTTGGTGGAGATGGTTCATCCATTCAGCTTCTAGTCATCAGTACACAGACACTTCCTAATCTGACAGTATCACTATTTGGCAGTAAATGTTGGCTATCTTGGGAAATGCTCGATTTTTCTTCCCTGGAAGTATTTGAGTAGAGTGTGGATGGTGATCCATCAGGGTGCCATATCTGCTTTCTGTACTGAGCAGGAACTTGTAGTAGATGAACAGCAAGGTACCTTCTTTCACCACTGCTATTCTATGGTTTCATAATTCTATGAAATCCTCAGAAATATGGATATGTGAACCAATTCAAATTATGATAAAATCCAGGTTCAGAATCTACTTTAGGCTAATTCATACATGCATGTTTCACAAAGCTGAACAAAAATGCCTCCTCCATTCATTCAATTTTGCTGTCTGCTGTGTAGGAATGAAATCTGACATGGAGCGTTAAGTGGATTTATTAGAGAAGTGGGTTTGGAGCTGTTTATCAATTCTATCAGTGGTGTCAGTATGATGTCCCCCCCCCTTCTCTTGTGCTGTTGTTGTTTGTGGATGATATTGGCAGTTGAGCATTTCTTGGTGGCCATGTGCTGACAGCCACCATTTTCCTGTGCAGACCCTAAATACTGCAGGGGTGGTCCTATTTTATAAGGGACTGTTGTACTGAGAATGATTCTGGAGGAAACTGCTGTCTCAAAGGGTAAATGGCCTGAAACCTTGTGGTAAATTTTGTCTGCTTGCCAAACCACTCTTATGTATGCTGAGAGATATATTTGCCAAATGTATCAGCACAGTGCTTCTTGTTGTCTGAGTGTCAGTATCAGTTTGTAATGCACATGTGTTGCATATCTCTGATCCTTGGGCCCTTTCTGCACGAGGCGTGGGAAGCGATTCATGCTGTTTCTTACCATGTCTTATCGTATCGAAATATTGTGGGCTTTCCCTCATTTGCTTCTGCACAGCTCCTCCATATGTTTCCTTTTGATTTGGAGGAGTGTGAGTTCATGCACCCACACTACTTCGGCAGTGACCACTCCCACTACTCCCCTCACTCTGACCCGGCAGCTGTGATTGGCTTTTTTTCTCTTTTGGCTTAGTACATTTGTATGTACCTATGTAGGTACATATTTGCCACTGTATAAGAGGCACTCCCCTCCGAAATGCCTTCGGAAGATGGGGTGCAAATATGGTAACTCCCCCCACCCAAGCAGATCACCTGGTGGAGCAAAATTGGGAGAGCGATCTCGTGCTCCCCGCTCATCTCTGCCCTGCCCCAGAGAGGAATGGGGGAAGGTGCTTCTTACACACACACACACATGTTCCCTCTCTCCCCTTCCAACCTCAGCAGGAAAATTTCCTTGCAAGGAGGAGAGGAATGAGGGGAAGGAGCTTCTTACACACGCACACAGAGCCTCTTCTTTCTGCCTGGGCAGGGAGGTCCCCCCATCCAAGCAGATAGAACAGGAACCGGAACAGAGTACTAAAATATTTTGTCCTAAATAATATAGTCTGAAAATAGGGTGCTCTTATAGGGCAGTGAGTCTAATGCCAGCAAATACAGTAAAACGTTTGCAAAATAGAAAACAGCTCTCTCCTTTTAACATGCCTGTGCTGTGTTTTGTCCGGTTACTCCATTTTCTAAAGTTTGCTGAACAAAATAAAAATGGCACCTGGCTGTCCTTTGGTGGGTGGGGACAGCTGGAGAAGGTGAGTACACCCACAGCTTACCCTCCACTGCCCACCAATTTGCATCAGTGTGAATGTATGTATCCGCACCACTGCGAAAGTCCGAATCTGCTCGATCTTAAAAATTGTTTTGGATTTTTTCTGGTTTTCAAATAGCGCGCTTTCCCACCACATGGGGGGCATCAACTTGGGATTACACACAGAACGATGGTAAATAAAGCAAACCTAATTCGCTCTCATGTGCAGAACAGCTTCGTGCCAAAACACATTGACCCACGTTAATAACCTCGTGCGGAAAGGGCCTTAGTCAATCACAGTTGCCTGAAGACAATGGGGAACAAGGAGGCAAACCCCTATTTTAAAAGAGATTTGGCTTTTGCACAAGTCCTTCCTTCATACACCTTAAAGCAGGACTGGAGGTACTCACTAGATATAGTGAGGTAACAACCTCTGACAGGAAGATGCTGAGGAACATTATTTCTAGTGATTCTCCTACATAGAAGGATGGAGGTGAATCTGCACACCCATACCTTTGATTGGCCTGTACTTTGTACTTTGTACTTTGTACTTTATTTGCTTTTGGCCAATGGCCATTGCAAAAACAACAATAAAAAAATTGAACAATACAGTAAAACAAAACAAAAAAAAATCATTTAAAAAATACTAAAATACAAGTTAACAAACTATAAAATTTTACAATTAAAAACTTTGACATAGGTGATACACTTCGGGTAAAATCACAAAAAGGGTCAGAAACTAAGCATTTTATATAAGATTGTCACCATTGCAAGATGCAGCTATCTCTGCCAGATTGGTCTGTAGTCCTTGTGTGCAACAGATAACATTATTACAGAACCAGTGCCGAATTAAACCCGAGTGGTCAATCCAATTCACTTCTGTACTAGTGGGCGAGAGGACACTATCTTTGTCCGTTGCTTTAGGAGAGAGGACACTATCTCTGTCCGTTGCTTTAGGTACAAAAACATATCAAACACAGGTGTTTCATAATTTGAGTAGGGGAACACCCAACCCCCAAATTCTGGGATTGACATCATCCCAGTTCAAAATTTCCACACCCGTTCCGCTCAGATCTTGAACCATTTCTGATCTTATGCTGACCTGGCTTTATAGCATAGTCCTGTTCCTTTGAAATGTTGGCTTTCATATGACTGAAAATCAAGCCATCTCTCTTTGTATGCTTTTCTGGCAGTTGATTTTAGTAAGGCTCATGCCTCATTTAAGTTTCCTGGGTTTAGTTAGCATATATCATTAATAAACTACCTCTGCAAATTCTTTTTAAAGCTTTGGTATGTCAGCACCCTCAAGTCTCCAGTATTAGATGAAATATTGAGAAGCTTCCTTTTGATGTGCAGAAAGAAGTTCAGTAAGGCCATTCAGTACCTATTTTATCTTTACAGAATCTGGAAGGTACAAGAGTATGTACTCATTGCAAGCAATGCCAACTTTATGAAAGAAATTACATAGCAGAAGGAAGAACAGAAGTCTTCTCAAAGGAATGATTCTAAGCTCAAATGATTCTGGAATGAGACATTGTGGATGGTGCGTAGCTGCCAGCAATGATAGCATCATCACACTGCTTTCTTACTTTCCCCTCATTTTGTTGGATATTGGTAGGGGAGGAGGAGACTCTCAAGGCAATAATGAGATCTGTCCCAAGACATTTTCTCTACCTGAGAAGAGTTGAAAATGATATACTAGAATTCTCAAAGCCAGAAACATTATTTGGGCGAATGGGACAGAACACATCTTCTAAACTTTTTTCTATATCACTGTTTGTGCCTAACAGCATCACAGACTGGAATATCTAAATCTGAAGCAGTGCAATCAGTATATCAGTCTAGAACACATCAGGCTATGGCATACAATGAATTTCCCCAATCTGTTGTTTCCCATATATGTTAAGCTACAGCCCACATTATTCCCAGGCACCATTGGCCAGATTGGTTGATGATGGGAATTGGAGGGCCCCATGGCACCTTCCCTTCTGAACTCAATCTTAAAGCCTTCAGCAGCTCACTGTGACGCCTTTAATGACCATTTTGCAGATAAAATCTCTTGTATATGAGCCAACTTAGATGCCATTGTAGGAGCAGAAGTCAATAATCAGGTGTCTCTGTGAGTGGGATTATACTGGATCAGTTTCAATTGGTAAGTACTGCTGATGGAGACAAGCTGCTAGGGCAAGGCACGGGGGACAACTTGTCTTTTCGATCCCTGTCCATCTTGGCTGGTTGTCCAGGGACAAGATGCAATTAGGCCTCAAATACAAGATATTATTAATGCATCTCTCAGGAAGGGGAACCTTCCATCCTGTTTAAAAGAGGCAATGGTTAGACAACTTTTGAAAAACCCTCCATGGATCCCCTGGACCTTAATAATTATAGACCAGTATCTAATCTTCCTTTTTTGGGGCAAGGTGATCAAGAAGGCAGCTGCCTTCCAACTGCAAGTGGTCTTGGATTACACACCCATTTCAAACTGTCTTCAGAACAGGATATGGAGTTGAGACTGCTATTGTTGCCTTAGTGGATGATCTCTGTCTTAGCATCAACATTTAGCATTTGATACCATTGACCATGGTATCCTTCTGGAATACCTGGGGAGGTTGGGAATTGGAAGCACTGTGCTGAAATGGTTCTGGTCTAAAACTGTTGGGAGAGGTCATCTGGAGGCATTGGACAGGCTGGTATCAGTACTCCTATGACATCTAAATATATTTTTCCAAGTCTTAAAAAACAATTTTATCTAAGGATAATATGTCTCCCTTGAATGAATGCTTGGAGGAGGTAATTGGCTGGATGAAGGAAGACAAATTGAAATTGAATCAAGTGCATACTATAAAGAATCCTAATCCTAACTGGTTGGAGGTGTATCAACCAGTTCTGGATGGGGTTACATTCCCCCTGAAAGACTGTGTTTGCAGCTTGGGAGTCCTTCTGGATTCATCCCTCCAAATGTCAGCTCAGATAGATGCAGCAGTCAAGAGTACTTATTATCAGCTTCAGTTGAAACACCAACTCCACTTCTTTCTAGAATTGGAAGACCTAAATATGGTAGTGCATGTGCTGTTAACCTCAAAGTTGGACTTCTATAATGTGCTATACATTGGGCTACCTTTATACCAAGTTCAGAAACTCCAACTGGTCCAAAATATGGCAGCCAGATTGGTTACATGCACATTTTGGAGTGAGCATATCATAGCAATATTAAAAGCACTCCACCAGCTGCTAATTAGTTTTCAGGGAAAGTACAAAGTGTTAGTTATTACCTTTAAAGCTCTACATAGTTTACATCCAAGTTTCATGCAGGATTGCCTCCTCCCATACAACCCACCCCGTATACTTAGGTCCTCTGGGGCCCATTTACTTAAACCAGTCAGGACTAGACTGGCAACAGTCACCCAGAGGACCTTTTTGTCAGCCACCCCTAGACTGTGGAATGACTTACCAGAAGAGATTTGAATTTTGTTTGAATTTTAAAAAGTACTAAAGACCTATCTCTTCTGGTAGGCCTACCCAGTCAATTTTTAATTATGAATTTTTAACTGGTGTATTTCAAATTATTTTAAATGTTTTTAGTTATATTTTAGTTTGTATTTTAATCTATGTTGTACCCTGGCATGAGTCTTGGAGAGAGGCAGCTAAGAAATAAAAACATTTCTTCTTCCTCTCCCCCCTCCTCCTCCTCTCCCTCCTCCTTCTTCGTCTTCGTCTTCTTCTCCTCTTCACACTACAGAATTATTGTACTACTATTCTAGTCTAACTGCCATGGTTCCATCCTATAGAATCCTGGGATTGGCATTTTAGGGAGGGGCATTTAGAATTCTCCAAACTACGAATTCCTGGATTTTAGAGGATGGATCCCTGACAGTTAAAGTGGAATAATAACACTATAATTCTGTAATGTAAATGGGCCCGAGGTTGAGGAATCAAGGATGGCTTAACAGAAAGGGGGTGTTATTAATTCTGTTGTAGGGGAGTTGTAAGAGTTAACACAGGGAGAAAAATCAGAAAAGAGAAAAGAGAACAATACAATCAGAAAAATTCAGTACTGGCAAATTGAAAGAAATTGACCCATTTTGTCAGCTGAGGAAGTTAAATAATGTGCTAAGAACCATCACAAAGCAGTAGCAGGCATAGACAAATATAGATCTGTAATATTCATGTTGATCTAAAATTATATTTTTCCCTTTGCTATTTTTCACAAATATATTTTGAACATTTTTATGTTCTATGCCTACTCTTGTTCATAGCAGCCTGAAGGCAAATAGAAGCTCTGAGACAAACAGTGTAAAATCATAGATCTCCACATCACCATGTCTCTTTCTATACAATTTTTCACACCCAAGGAACTGCCAATGAAAACATTCCCCCTTTTTCACTGTTTTGCCACCATGGTGTTAAATTAGGACCCCCTTACCATAGGGGAAAAATAAGTATCAAAATGCTTTAAAATGTCTCTGTTGTTAGGAGGGCTCACTGGGTGGGCTAGTTGTCAAATTTCACTTCAATCTCCATTTCTGATCATTTACTTACATCAACAACAAAGTTAAAAGACAACCTTTTATTTAATGATTTGTGGGCTCCATAATTTTGTCTGTGGCTAATATATCCATCGGAGACTGACAATATCACAGTTTTAGAATATACAATTGAGAGGAACATATCCCTTTTGAGTGAGGAAATAACCCATATTTTTGACTCATTGGGGAATTCTTCAGTACCAAGACGATGTTGCTTGATTTTGTACAAAACCAATAAAAGAAGAATCAAGTGGCTCCGCTGACAAAAGCTGTAATGAAATAAATGCCACTTTCTTGATTATGATAAACCAATTAAATCTAATTTCTGCTCTGTTTCCATACATAAGCAACAGCTGTACATACTATCCATGGGTAATTAATTGCTTCCAACTGCCTGCCAGTGAAAATGATAGTTCTTTACGTTGATGACACAACACAACATGTGCCCCTAAACACATTAGGGTATATCATATGATTACACAATATGCCATAGGGATTTACAGAGCAGGCAACAGATTTAGATCAGAAGAGGAAAATATGCAACATGACTGGCAACAGATGAATGCAGTGCTTCCCAGAGATATTGGAAAGCTTCTACAGCTCAGGAGTAATGAGTGCTCCAAGAAAGATATTTTTAGCAACTTTGGGCAATTCATGTACCTTTCCATGAGGCCATTCCAAATTGTCAACAAGCAGGGCAAATGGTTAGGGGGCACCCAAGCAAAACATAAACAATGAGCCGCAAGAAAGCCCCATACTACCATCCACAGCATATAGACTGTGGGACTGTATAATTCAATGATATTCTTTTAAAGAAAACATTTATTTAACACTAGGATTGAAACCTTTTTTTTATATTAGGTTAAACTCCCCAGAGTTTGGAAAACTGAATCTGAGGATCATGCCTTAAAAATCCTTGTTTTCATTTGCCCTGTGATCACTACTGATATTTTTCTGTTGATGCCTTATTTTCCTATCATCTGGTTAGGGTCTTGTCTTTATGTCCTGTCCCTTATAGAAATTTACTATTACAGCTCTAAAAAGTAGAGTTTGTTTTGTGAACACCAAGTTTAAATCTCCCCAGGAGGGGACTCAAACCCATTATTGTGATATAGGGCAGATAGTAGTCAATCTCTCTATCAGAGTAATCAGACTGGGAAGGCCACAAACACCAGTCTCATGCTCCTCTGCACACTCACAGGATCTAGCACAGAAAGAAACAAGCTCAGTCTTCTCTGCAAAATATATAAAAGTTACTTACTCACTTATAATATTTATGAATACTCAAATACATGGTCTAATGGAAGAGAGAGAGGGAAGAGAAAATGGCTGCAGATTAGAGTGATGCAGAATGAAAGTAGGTTTGGAAAAGCAAACAAACAGTTAGTCAGCAAACATGCAAACTAGCAATTAATATGGTCATGCAAAGGTTGCAAACTCTAACATCTTAACTATTCATGTAACCCTGACATCCCATCTTAAGTCAGAATGTCACTTGTCATTGCAGTTATTGGACAGTAGATCATTTTAGTTAGTCCTTTCTCAGTTAGCTCACATAGCTTGTTGCATGGTGTCATCTCCTCTGGTTGTCTTCTGCAACTTCACCCAGCTTTTGCTTCTGGCTTAGGAGAAAGTGACCTTATCCTTCTCTTTCAACCTGTATGCTTAAAGAGTAGGCAGCACCCATTAATTCTTTCAGTTCTACTTCTTTATTCAGATTATATACAACTTCTACATTGTCTTGGCCTTTCTTGAATGGCTATAATTGAGTTGTCAACATAAGTTCCCCTTGTGTTTGGTGTATAAGCATTGATCTGCTTCACCTTGCTTAAAGCCTTGTTGCTTCAGGATTTAGTCTAGTTTCTTATTTCAGGCTTAGCTTAAATGCCCTCTTTTTAAAGATTGCACACAAGATGTGGTTGTTTTCTATTTTATTAACTATGGGAGTTATTGTGTGTACAGCTCTTCTGTTATTTCTCCATGCAAAAATACAGCTTGCACATCAAGTTGTCTAACAGTCATTTGTTTGGAGACAGCCATGCTAAGGAACGGTCATATGGTGTTGTGTTTGACAACAGGTACAGCAGGTTGTGTTTGACAACAGGTAGATTTGTTTCATCAAATGTATTCCAAAAACCTTGAACAACTAGTTTTGCCTTGTAATGTTCACTTTCCTTATGCACCCATTTCACTGTAAACACTCATCTGCATCTTATGGCCTTTCCTGGTGAGAGTTTGGTAAATATCCAAGTTCCAGTCATACACAATGCATCTATTTCCTCTTGTGCAGATTTTCTAAATAGCATCAACTGTAGGCATTTATTCTACTGCTTCTAATTTGATGGTTCACTGAGTAACACCAGATTTATGAGGAGGTACCAAGTCTGGAGCTGCAACACCTTTGTTGGATTGCATCATGTGTCTAAGAAACTGTTCTAAGACTTGGTCCGTCTCTTAATTATCTTTTAGCCTAGTCTTTAAGACATCATCATCTGCAGCCCCTTCCCTTCATGTACTCCTTTCTGCCTTTGGCTTATTTTCCACATAATGCTCCTCATTACTTTGTTCAGGAGGTGGATCAGGCTGCATAATGATTTGTGCTGTCTGAAACATGGGCATCAGTGAGCTATTCAACATTTTTCCTTCCTTCCTTCCTTCTTTCTTTCTTTCTTGATTGTATTTGTAGGTTGCCTTCTTCTGGAATTGGGACCCAAAGCGGCTTCCAACAATAAATACACATTAAAATACACACAAGAAAGAATTAAGGACATTAAATACTTTAAAAACATTTAAAAGAGTTCTATGAGCTCTAACATGATCTCTTCCTCTGAGAACTCTAATACAATCTGTTGTTCCTCTGGAAATCTAGTGCAGTTCCTCTCTCATTAGCTCTGTTCCATTCATCAAAGTGAATCATATGTCCAGTAGTAACTTCTCCTGTCTTTCTGTTTATATTTGTATATACTTTGCTTTCAAGAGCATAGGCATTTAGAATAGTCTGGCATCTAGCTTGTGTTACTTTTTATTTTGGTATGTATACATATGCAATACTCCCAAAAGTTCTAATGTGCTTCATGTGTGTCACTCTGCTGTAATTAAAATAATGGTGTGTGGTATCTTTGGCTGGTAGACTATTCCAAAGACTTAACTCATATATGCCATCATTTTCCTCCTTCAAATCATTTTTTTAATCTAAAACAGACACACTAAGCACATTGCAAAGGAAATTAGAAATACACAAATTTGTCTGCTATGTTTTGCATATCAGGTAGTTTACAATTCAGAGTACCACACTCAAATTCTTGGATCAGCATAAAATGCCCATTAGCTGCCTGAAATTTTCCTTCGGTGTTCCTATCAATATTATTGAAGAAAGTGTCAGAGAATGTACTATGACTATTACAGTCAGAATCTGTAATCCAGGAAGCCAATTTATGATTGTTTTTATCAAGTGCTAGAGCTCTTTCCTTTAAAAGAAAATGACTTTTTTTCTGTTTGTGCTTGTGTTTGTACTTTATAAGAGCTGCTAAGATTGGCTGACTCATTTTGTCATTTACTTGGAGACCTATCATTGACTGAAGTTCTTTGGGGGCTGGTACAGGACCTTTCCACACTACACTGGCCCTTTTCGCACAGCATTTCCCATGCAAAAGGGCACCTGGAGCGTCGCGCGATTGCGAGGAGTGATCTGCATGACACACTCACAATCGCGCGATGCTCCAGGAGCTGGCAGGCACCAATTGCGCACCTTTTCATTTTCAGCTAGAAGCCGAAAATGGTGTGCAATTGCTCATCACTTCCAGACCGCATGTGCACTTACCTGGTGTGTGGAGCCTCCGGAGCCACACTGGTCATGCTTTCTGCCCCAGCACAGCCTGGGAAGATCCCAGGTTGCACTGTAGAAGGAAAAGGCGGGGCTCTCGCACGAGCAGGCAGCTCGTGCAGAGCCAAAGGACCCTGGACATGAAAGCCTCTTGCCAGAGGCTGCTCGCACGATCCCTGCACCCCAGCGCTGGAAGAAGTTAAGGTGTGGAAAGGGCCACTTATAGTGCTATTATTCCACTTTCAACATCCTATGGAATCTTGGAGTTAGCAGTTTAGGGAGCAGCATTTGGAATTCTCAGCCAGAGAGCTCTTTGACCTGAGTAAACTATAAACTTCAGAATTCCACAGGATGTTGAAAATGGAATAATAGCACTTTAACAGTGCAGTGCAGAAAAACCCACAGTCTCTAGCAAAATTGTTTTTTCTATCACAGTTTTAGGTTTTAGGTTGAGCTTTTTGCCTATTCTTCCCACTGACTTAGTAATTTGACCCATTTCAGTTTTGAGGAAGGAGAGAAATTTTTTTTTTCAATGTTCTGAACCATGTGATAATATCATTAAATTACAGAAAATATATCCAACATAGACGCAAACAAATCAGACCGTTCTTTCAAAGTTCTAGTAAGAAATCCCACTTCTTCTCTAAGTCTATCAAAGATTGTGACCAATATAGTTACATATGCCTCATGATTCATTAAAGAACTCTTTAATCTTCACCAACTGTTTAATCTAAGTTTTCTGGGATTTAGAACATATGTAGCCAAATGACTTTTGAGGATCACCCTGCATTTCTTTGGCTGTGTTACACTCTGTCACAAAATTTGATTCTCCTCTTTAAAAATGATACATTATACCCTTAACTGTAGAATGTTTTCTCTCTCAAGGCACACAACTTCTTCTCCAAGTTTGTCTTTTTCAAAGCATTCATAAACATTTTAGGCTTTTAATGCAATTTGAATCCTTTCTCTACACTATTGGTAATTATGACTAGTATATTCTCTGTTACTTAACAAAAATTCTATTGCTTGGTAAGGACTTTTTGTTTGGTTAGCAATTTAGGGAAAAGAGCCTTCAATAGCCACCAAATGAAAAAAAAAGTATCTTGCTAGTATGTTGGTTTAAAACGGGGGAAGTGTGGAACACTATCAGAAATACACAAAAGAAAACAAAACTTGAATAATTATGGTTAACTGCTTCTGCTTGGGCCTCATAATGGAGGGAGGACAACAGAGACGTATCTAGGGTAGGGCAAGTAGGACATGTGCCCTGGATGCCAATGCCGGGGGGGGGCACAAAAAAGCAGTGCCAGAAGTGGCATTGTCAGAGGAGGAGGAGGAGGGAACCCCAAAGGTAAGAGTGCAATATCCACACTTGCCCTAGGTTCTGTTTATGCTAGATATGCCTCTGGAGCAGAGAGAACAGAAAATGGCTGAAAATTAGAATAATGCAGGAAAAGAGTGGGTATGGAAAGCAAGCAAAGCAGGAAACCAGCAAGCATGGAAAATAGAAACTCATAGAGGCATGCAAAAGCTGCTGCCTCTTAACACCTGCCTGTCCTAGTTCTTCTTGTCTTACATTGTCTTTTCTCATTGTCTTTCTGGGAAGCTAACAGAGCAGCTTCTTATTATAGCTCTTATTCTTCATTGTATAAGGGCATTTCTGCCTTACACTGTTATACTGCTATTATCCCACTTTCAACATCCTGTGGAATTCTAGCGTTTGTAGTTTACTGAGGCCAAAGAGTTCTCTGGCTGAGAATTCTAAATGATCCTCCCTAAACTGCAAACCCCAGGATTCCCCAGGATGTTGAAAGTGGAATAATAGCACTATAACAGTGTAGGGCAGAAATGGCCTAAGAGTGTATACTATGTAATTGTGACACTTTGATACCACATTAACTGCTATGTTTTTGTTGTTGCATGCCTTCAAGTCATTTCTGACCCTAAGGTGAATCTGTCACAGGGTTTTGTGGCAAGATTTGTTTGGGTGGGGGGTTGCCTTTGCCTTCCTTGAGATTGAGAGAATGTGACTTGCCCAAGGTCACCCAGTAGATTTCCATGGCCAAGTAAGGATTTGATTTGTTCCTGTTCACCAGAGTTGTAGCCCAATGCTCAAACCACTGCATCCTAACTGCCATGGCTCCAACCTATCAAATCCTAGGATTTGTACTTTAGTGAAGTATTGAGAGTTCTCTGCTATAGAAGTCTGGTTGTGTAGTTCAGGGGGTGTATTAGTGCAGCAGATGTCAGTCTTTGCTCTTCCAGACTGTTTTAGACTTGAACTCCGAGAAAACTCAACCAGCATGGCCAATGGTCAGGGATTCTGAAATTGTCCTCATGTTAGTGAAATATGTTGGTGTAATCACCCATCATGCTAGTGTATGCTCTTTTAAGATTGTAGGAGGAGGAATCCAGTATCTCCTTGTGCAACAATAGCACTGTCTCACACCGCCCCGTCGACAATCAGCAGATGGTGGGGGCAAGGGCCTCCAAGGAATGGTATAGCTGCATCTAGGAAAAAGGAAGAGCTGTCACCATCCTGGATTTCCAGCATCCTTTTGTTCACAGTTGCAAAACTGTAACCAGTGTGTGCCCAGGCCAGCCTCCCCCCGCCGTTCCTGGCTACCAATTGTCCATGGAGGTATACTCCACCACCATCAGCTGAGGTTGCACACAGGGGTGGAGGGAGAATACCATTGATAAGGTTTATACTTACCTAACAATCATACAGAATCTTGGCTAGAAAGCTGAAGTTCAAAACAGCTGGAGAGCCAGCTGGAGAACTGCTGCTCAAGAGATTTCTAAGTACCTTACGAAATTGCGAACCCCAGGATCCCACAGAATATGGTCATGGCAGTTAAGGTGGTATCAAAGTGCTATAAGTGTACATTGTAAATGGAGTGGCTCCCTTCACTGTCCTTTGCACAAACCAATAACAATGAGCTGTATGTGTTTCTGTTAGCTCTAAGCAGATTCATTTCAGCTGGTTACAGCTCTATTTGTCTGAAAGCCTCTGGTTTCTCCATGGGTGAATTTGTCCTGCATCCCAGGAGGTGCTAATAAGGAAAATGTTGTCTTATATTTCTTTCTGCGTTCTCTTTATGCTGGAGAGGATGACATCATTATGGCATTCTGGTGTTGCCACATATTGATTGGTGCCTTCCATGTATGGTTATTATGGGAGCATTACTGGCAAGGATTGCTAGTCACTTAGCTAGTAGGACTGCAGCGGAAGCTGTTGTTCATGCTTCCATGCTTGTTTTTCTTTCTACTGACATATTTGCCATTGACTCTGCTACTGGTTGAACATCAAATCTTGACTAATTTATGATGGCATTTGCCTGACAGTGTGGCTAGAACATTGTAGGGCTGTAGGATCAGAATGCCTGTAGATGAAATGCTTCCACCAATATTTTGAAATGACATATATTATTTTTTGTTACAGTAATAATTAGGAAGCCCTTTGAAAGGAGGAGGAGGAAAAGGAGATGATGACTCAAGAAGAAAGCTGGACTGGAGAACAAAATAAGATATTCTTCCATGTCCAGTACATATTGCAGCCCAGATTTGTGTGAGGTCTATGCAGGGGCTTGTCTAAATTCTCTTTGTAAATCACACTGGACATGCGTTTTCCATAATTTATCTGCGAATTATTGCTTTTTTTCATATTGTGGGCACTGTTTATTATTAACCTTGGCCATTAACCCTGTATGAGGGAGATAAAGTCTTCCACTTGCCAGTTTACATTTACAAAGCCTTCACTGTCATGCAAGCACTGCTGATTAAATATACTGTGACAGGGAGGAAAAAAACTGGAATAGTATATGCAAGGCTTGGCTAGGGCAAGATTGGATCTATTCTCTTTTGTCACAGGGGTCTAAACAGCATTACCTCTTGTACGCAAGTTTTGCGGTTTGATACAAGAATACTAAGAATACAGAAGCTGCAATATACTAGCAAGGCTCTGAACACAAAACAATCAATTTCAATTTTATTCTTGCCTTCTCCAGAGGAATTTAGATTGAGGGCATGGAGGGGCGAAGCTATAAGCAATTCTTTATGAAGTTGATTTCATATCCCCCCTCCCAATTTGGAAGAAACAGTCCCAATTAATCCTTTCTTTAATTTTAAAGATGCTTTTTAAAATGTCCCAATTTCTGTCTTTGTCCTTGGCTTGCTTCAGTTTCTGCAGCAGTGGATAAAGGAGAGAAGGGGCAGAATCTTGTTCTTCCTTGCAGACTCAGGCAAAAGCAAACTGCTGTAGCCTCTCCTGGCTTATGGGTTCTTCCTCTTAATAACTTTTGCCATTCTGACCACACTCTGATGTTGCTTCACCACATGTGTTCCAGTTTTCATTTGTGAAATATTGAAGGATATGCTGATTTGTATATTTTCCCTCACAGAAACAAATCTGCAGTCGCTCCCTTTGTGTGTTCAAAACCTCACAAGCCTCAGACGCCTGTACAGACATGCTGTGGCTAAGGCCATTTCCTCACCTTACCTTTCTCTGTTGCAATCCCATCATAATCCCAGCAATGCCACTGCAAGGATGGGACCGTGACCCAAACGCTCTTCTCCACATCCAGCCAGCTGCCTGCAGAAGGGTAATGCGAGTGACACGTGCCTTCCTTCCACAGTGCAGCAATCCACTTCCCGTGCTTCTCTGGGGAAGGAAGCGCCTAGATTGCACTTCTTCCCTTTCTTCATGGCTGCCAGTGATGGGAGTGTTGCACAATCAAGGGCCATTACCGTTTTTTCCAGTAATGGAGTATCTCATGATTGCGACAGGTAGGGATGCATTGGCAGTGGGACCGCAACAACATTGTACAAAAGAACAACTCATGGACCAGCAGCAACATGTCCTCATTGTGGGACAGCAAAGTTGTGCAGAAATAGCCTAGGAAACTGAGCAACAAATCAGGAAGTACAATGGGCCCTTTACATTCATGAGGGCTTGGGGCTCATGACACTCCCAAAAGTGAAAAAAAAAATGTGAATATCTTCTCCGCTCCTACCCAAGCGAGTGAGCAAGGGAATGCATGCCCATTCATTCCCTCGCCATCCCTCTCCCCTCCCACATCCTGTCATTTACCTGAGTCAGGAGAGGGAATGCATGTTCCTGTGCCTTCCATCCCCACTCCCTTCCCTGCCTTCCCCTGTTGTTTGCCCTGGTGGGGAGGGAGAGCATGTGTGTGGCTTCCATCCCCATGCCCTTCCCTGCCTTCCCCTGTCATTTCTCAAGCAAAAAGGGAAGGCACACACACATTCCTCATGAATAATCAAATTCATGAAGTCAAACTTGCAAATGTGGAGGGCTAACTGTATTCCATTCAAATCTTTTCTTTATTATGAACTTTTTAGGAGATGTCAATCAAGTCACTCTGTACGGTGTCGTGTTTCATTGCAGTACTGTTAGTAAGCTGTAGGTGGCACTGGGTCCATTCTGAAACAGTTACTTATACAGTACTCTTGTTCTAGATTGTTTCTTACGTAAAGAAAGCTGTCCTTCAGCATAAAAGAACATGCTGGTTTGGCTTTTCTCTGAAATATTCTAGACTCTACCTGCATCAATTCTCTGCATATATGTGTGGATGAAAAATTGTACCGGCTTACCTTATAGGGTTTTTGTGAGGATTAGAGCCAGATAATACATGCAAAATGTTTTGAAAAGGGGCTGTGCAAATATTATTTATGTTTTATGTATCTACCTATATATTTATTAACAATTATTAATTAATCCATGTTAATATTGTTATCATTAATATTGATACCTATTATGATAATGATATGCAAATCATTATGTATCATTATGTATTCATAGTTGTATAAGTCTTGGCAGTATCTTCCCTCATGATGTATTGGTCACATAGATTTGATCTTACCCTACTATCAGTGGTATCACAACAGTTCATACGTCATTGGAAGCAAAATATTTTTCTGGGGTCAGACAGACTATTCTCTCTGGTGGAGAAAATCGTGCTAACCCTATATGCAATAGGCACACACACACACAATACATGGAGATGTGCGCACCAGTTCTGAGAATGTCAAGCAATAAATGTGAAGAGCGAATGTCAATCAGAGCTTGACAGTAAATCTTTATCTTTTAAAAAAAATTGCAGCAGCTAAGGCAGAAGTAAGTCAGATAACGAATGCAATATAATAAGGGACATTTCTTCTATACTGATTTTAGTTACATTTATATTTACAGCTCAATTATACTTAATATCTAGTTGTGTTCTTGTAGCACTTGATTTTTTTAAAAGTAACCATAAAGATAATCGCTAAGATCCTTCATCAGAGACGTGGTTACAAATTTCATCTTCTGACCTAATTTCCCAAACCTGCCTTAACAGCCAGCAGCTGCATTGAGTGATAATTGTTCTGTTCTGTTGTTCTGTTCTGTTGGCAATCAGGGAAAAGCAGGAGGATGTTTCCACTCCCTCCGGCCAGCAATCTCCTATGCAGGATCCCTGTCACAACTCTTGGTTGCACCAGAGATTGTTGGCAAGAGGGGGACAGAAATGTCATCCAGTTGCACCCTGATTGCCAGGAGAACAGACTTCTGTCATTCAGTGCAGCTACTGGCTGTTAAAGTAGGCTTGAGGAGGCATCTGTTACAGTGTCATGATTGTGAATACGAAGCATTGCTGAATACCAAGCGATTACAGATCAGTAACTCTAGGGCCATTTCCACACTAGACTGTTACAGCGCTATGATTCCACTTGCAACATCCTATGGAATCCAGCTGGCCCCTCCCGAAATTGCAAACCCCAGGATTCCATAGGATGTTGCAAGTGGAATCATAGCGCTATAACAGTCTAGTGTGGAAATGGCCTAGGTTATGAATTGTTGTTGTTGTGTGCCTTCAAATCAATTACGACTTATGGCACCTCTAAGGTGAAGCTATCATGGAGTTTTCTGGGGCTAACAGTGTGTGTCACCCAATGTGTTTCCATGGCCAAATGGGGAATGGAACCTTGGTCTTAGTCCAACTCTCAAATCACTACACAATGCTGTGAATATGTAACAGCAATCTAGGACTCTAGCCAATTTTTTTGGAGACTTTAGAATAACAAGAAAGTAAACTCCTAAATCCTATTGTTAGTTTCAACTAGAATTGACCATTGAATCAATGGGGTTTACCCACGTGTTGACTGAGCGATTGATTCAGTCGTTCAGCTCTTGTTGCTGCTAATCAAATGCTGAGGGCAACTGGAGATAATGGCTGTCTTTATGGTGTTGTAATCATTACTACTGAAGTTGTAGTTATTACTGAAATTGTGTTAAATTTTTGATCTGATCTAGCAAAACAGTTTCTACAGATAAAATCTTTAGTTTGTGACTCTTTTACAAATATACTAATCGTAGTCTTTCTCCTAAGAAAGGTGCATGGGCATTTCTTTGATGGAGAAACCTATAATCTTTGTCTGTATTCTTTTTCCCCCATTTATACATTGCTTTTTGATGGCGACAGTATTACTTATTACATGCCATGTAAATTGATGGCACAATGTAAAATTAAGCACTAGCTCGTGCTGCGAACAAACATCCGGAAAACGTATTTACCCAGACTGCATATGTATGGGTCTAAAGAAAGTGATGTGAATGCCAAGATATATGAAAAAAAAAAAGCAAAACTTTCAAATACAAGTTAAAATTATCCCTTAGCTCCTGGTTCCTACTTTGTTTTCTAGGTATGCATTTTTAGCTATGCTATCCTAATATCTTGTGAAGAAAATTGAAAGCCACCACTGTGGTTTGGACTAAAAATCCTATAATCCCTGACTATTTCTTTATGTTTTTTGGGAAGACACGAGTTGTGGATGAGCATATCTGAAAGGCATCAGGCTGGGAAAGATAGCATTAAAAAGGCCAAATAGTGCTTAGTCATGAGGAAAGAATTTGTGTCCCTTCCAACATCATATGTACTTTCCAGGAAGTTTCTTCTCAAAGGAAGCAATAAGGAATTTTGGCAGTTTTCTTCCCACTGCATGGAAATCTTCTAAACCCACAGTTTTTGAAACCTATTCACAATTTGGGACTTATTCTGAGCAAAATTCAAATGTGGTCATTTTGTGTATACAGCAGGCTATGCAAATCACCAACATGTGAATTTTGTGCAGAAGAAGTCCCCAATGACAGCATTTTCTGCATAGGGAACAATATTTCTGAATAGAAATATTATTCTCTGCACAGACAATGCTGTGTTCTATGCAAATCAACTGTGTGAATTTTGCACACAATAAATCCCAAACTCTGAGGATTCTCACCAGTCCTATATTCTTCTCACATGTTTTTTGACAATTTTTCCAAATATTTGAGAATATTCTTTCCATTTCTACTCTCCAATAGGTAGTGTCCAAGAGGGATGGAAAGAATATTTACAAATATTGAACAACAGATGACAAAAGGGTATCTATAATGTCAGGAAACCCAGAGCAGCATTTTGTGTGACAAAAATCTTTACAGTTTGGGATTTATTCACAGTGGAAAAAAATGTTTTCTTTGGGCAGAAAACAGTGTTTTCTGTGTAGGAATGTTGCTGTCTGCACAGAAATGCTGTTTTCTGTAAAAAAAAAAAAAACATTTTTTTTTATTTGCACAGGATAACTCCTGAACTGAGAACAGTCCTCAAAAACTGCACTGTTTTCAAGGATTTTTCTCTCAGTAAGGAAAAAAACTGATTAAACTATTTGTTCTTTCCTACTATAATGAAATCAATGAGTATTTACCGTTGCTAGCATCCAACAACAGGCGCACAACCGTATTATGTACACATGAAGTGCTCACTGAGAGCAGACCTCCGAAAGGAGAGAATCACATTTCAACTCTCACCCTCTGTAGCCATGAGAGCACGAGTGCGAATGCTGGTACCCCCCCCCCAAGAAAAGCAACTTGAGGAGAAAACCCTGATATTTCCTGAAACTAATGCGTTAAGGGGTGTCTCACCAACTTTCAATGAAAGGAAAGCTCTGCACAGGTCTTCAGATGAAGCCAAAGGTTATAATCCTTCTCACTTTTAGGCCATTTCCGCACTAGACTGTTATAGCGCTATCATTGCACTTGAACATTCTATGGAATCCTGGGGTTTGCAGTTTCGGGAGGGGCCGGCCGGCCCCTCCCGAAACTGCAAACCCCAGGATTCCATAGGATGTTGCAAGTGGAATGATAGCACTATAACAGCCTAGTGCGGAAATGGTCTTAGTCTACTTACATTCTACTCAGGTCAGTGGGTTCAAGTCGCCTCATTGTACTTTGGACTGCAGCCAGTGAGTGCCATTATCATGTCGCTAGTTTGGAGGTGCCTCTGTTTGGATGCACATAAAAACACCTCCGGCTCTTGATGTGTGCACGTTTTCTCCCTTGCTTTCTATAAATTACACTCTCTGTGTATACATATAAGCCACAGTAATTTAGTTATTTACTGTGTGCTACAAACTCCATAAAATGCCACTTTCCAAGAATACAACTGAGGCTTAAGTCAGCACTTTTATGATATCATCTGTACTGGCAAAACATTAAAGGCTCAATATTTAATAAACATAATAAACATCCCCATGAAACAAATTGTTCATAAACTACCTGTTTAATTTTTCAGGGTTCCTGAACCACATATTTTCTTATTAGTCGTGAGCCTGCTGGGTTACAGGATAGATAGGGCCTGTCAGGGACAGAATATAATGTAGCAGTTTTATGAATTATTTCTGTGAGGAAAAGCCTATTACAGCTGACAAGAGGATGATATTAGCCCATCATCATTCCGATGGCACCTCCCTTCCCTCCCTCCCTCCTTTTCATCCATCAGGCCTCTTCTACTGAAGCTGAGAGCCAGGCAGTTTTTGCATAGCCAACACAAAGACAAATACTTCTCTCTTTTCGGAGTCCATGAAACATTTAGTATTTCATTTCGAATCATGGCAGATGACAGTAACAAATGGCCTAATGAATCTCTCTCATTGTCCCTGGTGAATCTGAAGACGAGAGAAAAGTAAAATCTCTTTCCTGAGGTCAGATACGTTTGTTTGTGTGTTTACATACTTGGCCTGCACGGAAAGGGTTTCCGCCAGATTCTAAAATGATTTCCTGGGTTGCCCGCAATTAGCAGGCAGCAAACAGACGACACAAAGATCAGCAACGGAGCTCTGGCCCTCCCTCTTTTCTGGTAGTACCAAGAGCACAATTATATCGGGAATGGATTTCTGTCAGTGTTGGAACTGAATTTTGTGGGCTTTTTTTTTTTTAAAGTATCAAAGGTGTGGAGGCAGGAGGAAAACTGCAAAAACAATAATACAGCAATGTAATGAAGCTCCATATTAGATACTGGTAGTAATATGTTTTGTTGGGGGGGGGGGATGTCATGAATTATAAACTTCTTTTTATTGCCTTTTTGTTTTATTTAAAGGGAAACTGCATTAACAGTGTTTGAATTTTTCAGCAAGGATGTAGCCAAGTTATACAAGTTTTATGTAAGATTGTTTTCTAAATGTAGTTTTCAAAGGAAGAAGTCCCTAGCAGATGTGTGAAGGAAGGAATTATTCCCAGAGTAACACTGTGCTGCAAAAATATGAGTATTCTTCATTTGCCAGAGCTTGCCTGAGACATTTCCCCAGGTGAAGCAGGTTCATTGCATGAGGTTCCACCAAGGGATGGGTAAGCATTCCCATTCACTTCATTTTTAAAAGTTACAGCTTACCAAAATCTGAAAAATCTTAATGTAGGAGGAAGTGAAACTGGAAAATGTGCCTATTCCCTAGAAATGGTTGAGAATTTCATTCCAGTTTCTTTTCATCAGTATTTACTAAACTGAACAGAATTCAAATATGAGAAAAACTGCAACTGCAGCATCATTGCCTTATATTGTCTGGGATCTGTTCTTGGGAAAGCTGGTTACTTTTTCTGCTGCTTGTGGCAAAATCACTAGAGCAGATGACTGCTTGTGTAATGCAGTTCACCTTTTCTTTCCTTTGTGGCAATTGTAGCAATAATGATAACACACAAGAATTTTTGTCTGAGAGCCAATCCACATGGTTCCCTCCTTTTTCTCTTGGTTGGAGCCAATTTGTCCATAGAAATTCAAATATTTATAATAACATATAAACATATATTTAAAATGCATTTAAATTATATTGCAATCCCAATTCTTCAAATGCCAATAGCCAAAATTGTACACCCAGGTATAAGAGGATTAGGAAGACCTCTATTTTCGGAAGTACAAAATATATTTTGGGAGAAAGCATCCAAAAAGGAAGAGGCGTCTATAAGACAGACTAAAAACACCCCTAAATCCTTAGTGATTGGTTGGTTGGTTGATTTCCTTTTTCCCACTCTGGGACTCAAGGTGGCATTGTGTGTGTGTTGTGTGCATTCGAGTAATTTCCAATTTAGGGAGGCCCTAAGGCAACCCTATCACTGGGTTTTCTTGACTGGATTTGTTCAGAGGGAGTTTGCCATTGCCTTCCACTGAGGCTAAGAGAGTGTGACTTGCCCAAAGGCATCCGGTGGGTCCATAACCAAGCCAGGATTTGAATCCTGTTCTCCAGAATCATAGTCCAGCTGTTACCCTGTTTACTGGGGGTCCTGTGAGGGACACCGAAATGTGCTCAACTATAGGTGGGGAAAATTAGCTCAGAGCACTGCTTTAGCGTTATGAGAGGCAGCGTAGCTTAGCAGGATCTTGTAACCCAGAGTTTACGGGGTCAGGCCAAGTCAAAGAGCAGACTGGTTTGAAAATAATAAATGATCTTTATTAAATACAGGCACACAATGTAAGCAACACACGCACACAGATAACTACGGAAAATAAAGGTGTGAGTAAGATAGCGGGATTTTCAGGGGGATAATTGATTCGGGTGATATGAAACCTGTTCCTGAAGCCCGGAAGAAGATAGAGAGCGATGCTGGGGTTTGGTGTGGCTCAGCACGTGGCGCTGAGGGGAAGCTCGCCAAGCGATGCGACAGCAAGGCGGTCTAGAACTCAGGAGCGATCCGAGGAAGGTCTTGGAATCAGGGATTTTTATAGGGAGAAGGGTGACCGCAGGCTATGCCTTACTCAGGGACAACAATGAGTTTTGGGTGCGAGACAATGTCTCCGAAAGGTCACAATTTAGCATGATGGAATCAGAGCCGAATTAACAATGGTGTAGCCAGTATGTAAATGTGCAATGCTTGACAGTGGGTGGTTCAGTCTTTGTCAAGTTGCCTGCTCGGGGCAGGGAGCCTTTTGTAGGTAGTGCGCATACATAATGCGGTGTTTGCCAGGGAGGTCCCTGAAGCTGCGATCTGGCTATTTCTGGCTTGCCTGCATTATTTCAGCTGTTAAGTGCCGAGTCTAGTTTCGTGCTTGTCCAGAGGCCTCACGAACACGTGGAGAAGAGTGGTAGAATAAGGCCGAGCTATGATATCAAAGTGATATCGGGTGCTATCGCCAAATAGGCCTAAACTGTAGTAACACAGCTCTCAAATCACTACACAACACTGACTCCCTCAAGGTGGCATACAAGAGTTTAGAAAGTTACTTCAAAAGTTTAAAATATACTTACATTATCAATAAAATTAAAAACAGTTAAAAGCATAACAATTTTTTTTAAAAAAGAACAAGTATAAACATAGCACATGAAAGTCCTTTTCCCCTTGAGCAGTCATGCCTCAAAGGCCTGTCAAAACAAAAAAGTCTTCACATGTCTATTACATAGGACTACCTGGTACCAAGTCTCCAGTCTTTGTAGGTCACCTCCAGGTGGGAGAAGTCTCCAGGTTTGGCAGGCTTAACTCTGGGCAAAAAGAAGCACCCATGTATAAATCTCCAACTCAGCTAGGTGAGCAACAACTTGCTATCATATGCAAGACTTAATCAATTTGTTGATGCAAATTGTAAAGATTCTTCAGGGAGCCTCTATATATATTTAATTAATTAGCTTCCTCTTTCCCTCCCAGTATATATAGAACCAGGTCTCACCCCCTGCTCTGCATCCACTCTCTGGCTAGACACAAGTAGCTTAGATTAAATGTTACTTATCCCATCTCTCTAAATAAGGGAGAAAGAGCAATCGTCTCATTTGTCCTTGCTGAGAACAATGTCTTTAGCTAAGATTTCTGTGCTAACTTCCAGATAGGAAAAATATGTTCTCTGTGTGTGTTTAAATTACAAGCTATGAGCAACTGTGGTTAGTGCCCAATGCATAACGATCAGTGATGTCACCAGAGGCCATCTCTCAGTCTCAGGTTTTGGCTCAGAAACCTCATAGCCTGGAATAGTAGTAAACAGGCAACCCTGATACCAAAAGGGTAGCCAAGAGAATGGCAGTTTAGGATTGTTGCATCTTCTTCCTGCAGTATTCAGCCCAGATTAACCACGCCCGTAGCACAGAGGTAGCCAGCTGTTCAACAGGCTTAGAACCAACAGAAGGAAAGCACTTATGTTTATTCTTTGTGGGAAGATATTTTCCCCTTTAATTTCCTCTTTAAGATTCAGTCTCCAAAACAGCTTGGTAGGCTTTCTTAGATTATTCTCTTCTCCATATCATTAATACATCTTCCTCTCCTGCAACACACACGCGCACACACACACACTTAACTTTCTTCTCTCACATACCACGTGGTACCTTTTATGGCTAAATGACTATTAATTTTGAATTAAAAAACTGAAAATGGTCCATAAGTGCATGTTTCAGCGTTTTTGATGAAGTCTCAATAAATCAGCTTAGTTTATGTGTCATAGATTTTGAAATGCATGTGCTGGAGCCTGGTCTGTGCAAAAATGATGTTTGGATTCTGCACCGTTCCTTCTGCCACCACACGTCCATCCCATGATCCTGGCTTTGTGACACTTTTGTGGGAAGAGCCTCATGAATTGCCCAGTCCATATAATACAGAGTCTTTAAATACTAGAAATAGAAAAAAGATAATTCTAATTATTAATGGGCTGGAGCAACTCCCCTGTGAAATTATGGCTAGGAGCTTTTTAAGCTTAGGCAGGGAAGTGAATAAGTGGCAACATGACACAGAGATAAAAAACTATATGATGGAGTGGAGAAAATGGACAAGGAGAGGTTTTTCTTCCTCTTGTGATACTAAATCCTGGGTATCATCCAGGGAAATTGAATGGTGCAAGATTCAACATGTATTGAAGGGATTACCTCTCCACAGACCACATTGTCAATTTAGATTTGCATGCATCAGCTATAGTAATGGCCTCCAACTTGCACAGTTTTAAAATGGGATTGAACGAATTCTGGGAGGGTGAAGCTATCAATGGCTGTTAGTCACTATTGCAATATATTTCTTCCAAGATCAAAAGCAGTATACCTGTCAGTATCAATTCTCGACTATAAGAGCAGTTAAACAATGGAATAGATTGCTTTGGAAGCTGATGGACTTTCCAACTTTGGAGGATTTTAAACAAAGTTTGAGTGGCCATCTCTTGGGAGTGCTTTAGTTGTGTATTTGTGCCCAGCAGGGGATTGGACTACGTGGCCCTTGTGGTTTTTTTCCAATGTAATCATCATATGATTCTATATTCCTGATACATGTGGTGAGTTAATATAGCAATAGCAATAGCATTTATTTCTATACCGCCTATCAACTAGTGTTATCTAAGCGGTTTACAATGTATTTTTAGCTAATTGCTCACAACAAGCTGGGTACTCATTTTACCGACCTGCGAAAGGATGGAAGGCTGAGTCAACCTTGGAGCCTGGCAGGATCGAACTCACAACCTTGTGGTTGCAGTACTGGCATTTAACCACTGCACCACCAGGGCTCCACTCTCAATTACAGTTGGGGTGTTGAGGGAGCACTTGCCATGAAGACAGAGCAGTTCTAAACACTCCCATTCAAATGAGATGATACCAAAAGCCTAGAGAGTGGATTAAATACCATTTCTTCTATAGGATTATCAAAGAGTCCATGAGTGTGTAGTTCTAACATGTGCTCTTCCTTCTACCTGTGACTTCATATGAGTGTGTAGTTCCAGCATGAAGACCTACATCATTTCCTCACTTTACATGGAGGAGCCCATTCATAATACCCAATTATACCACTACATTCCATTTTAACTGCCATGGCTCTGTCCTGTAGGATCTTGGGGTTTTAGTTGGGTGAGAACCTGGCAAAGAGTTATAAATGCCCTTCTCTAAACTGCAAATTCCAGGATTCCATGAAACATTGCCATAGCAGTATAATTAGGTAGTATGAATGGATCCAAGGTGACCCTGGATTCTCAAATGATATGCTAGTGGAGTCCAAGCTCTGGTAGATTCTACCAAGCTGGTAAGTGAAACTTCAGTGCCAACCTTGGTGGGTGTTTGCCCTCTGAGGATGAGCCTAACTACACATGGAAAGATTTGTCACCAATAGTCAACAGCATATGATAAAATGACCACAGAGTGTAAATGGAATGATGTCATAGCCTAGTCACAGTCTGCATTGGTAGAGGGACTATATGCACCGGAACTTTAGAATATTCAAGATAGGTAAATGATTTATTGAGAACTCCATGAATCCCTAAGGTGGTATCATATCTCAAAGGCTATGATGCTGCTTGGGTTGATTCTGAAATACAGGTAAAGAATTGCAGTAGTCAATTCTCGCTTAAAAAAATAGCTAAGTTGTTTGAATCTGTAAAGATATGAATGCTCTTAATTAATTTTTGTTCATTTTTTTCCACAAGGATTTATACTACTTCACAAAAAGGTGCTGCAAATTTTTATAAAGTTCTTGTAGACTCAAAAAAACACTTGTGAGACATTTTAAAGATTGCCCAGACTCCCTACGTGTTAATAATGTCTTTGAATCTCAAATCCATCTTAAAAAATAGAATGGAGCAGAAAGCTTTTGTTAAAAGTAGCATTTTGAAATGCTGTCAGTAACTATCATAAATATTTGAGAAGTTAATATTTTAATCTTCAGCAATCACATTGAAAACATTTTTAGTGACAGACAGTGCTTCATTAATAGAGTTCTGTATGTCTAATTGCTTTAGGCAATAAGGGTTGCATTATTTTGACACATGACATGCAATTAGTACATGGTCACACGGCTAAAGGGAGATTTTACACCTTTTTTCCTTCTACATTCAGAGAGAATAATTAGCATATTTTTTCTGCTGAGAATAATCATCAGAGCCTTAGATCAGAAATTGTCTAATGAGGTAAAACTCTAGTTGTTGACATTAATACTTGTGGCTTTCCTTTTTTTTTTTTTTTTTTTTGCTCTTATGAAAAAAGTAACTCTACTGTTCCAGTTCATTCACCCCTTCTAAGATGTTCAAAAAATTTAGAAGTATTTTCTTGCCATGAAAGTATTGTATGTTTTTTTAAAAAGAAGAAGAAAAAGTAAGCAAACATCTCTTCCCATAGCATCTACTAAGCTTGTGATACTTCAGAAAAGACATACAGGAGATGATTTTGCTAGTCGTGATACAGATCTCATGCACCTATCATAATATTAAGGTATTATCTAGATATGAGGTTCACATATTCTTATTCATAAGGGTACGTACATGTAGGAATTTGTGTAGCTTGCCTGTCTAATACTAAATAGCTCACCTCACATATTAATTGTGTGTGTGTGTGTGTGTGTGTGTGTGTGTGTTATGTGTATAAGCTTTCCAGTGAAAATATGATATGATTACATTCTACTTGTTAAATAACTTTGTCAGGTGTAATTCAGTTTAATTGATCTGATCCAGTCTAGTTGAACTGAAAGCATGTAGCTTACCAAATGTTTACCCCAGAGTAATCCAACTGAAATCAATAATTAAAGTTCATTGTAACCAGTGTTCACTGAGAATAGTATTTGAATAATTTGGATACACTTTTATAAATAACGTTTCTTACTTTAACAACTATTAATTGAAAACCCTTTGTTGATCCTTTATACCAACGTCTGAACGTTGGTAGAAACTGCTGACGTGAAGAAATCTGTGAAAAGTAAACACACTAGCGTCAGCAGGACTTTACGGGTTACACAAAATATGGATTTTAAAAGCCTTCGTTGGCTGTTAAGATTTAGCAGAAGATGAGAGTGTCACCATCTAGTGAGATATGTAACAAAGATATGCCAGGTCCCACAGGGTTACTGTAGCTTGGTGGTGCAATAACCTGCTCCTCCTGCAAAGCCTTATATGCTCATGTAGCCTTATTGACGGCAAATTATTTTAGGTTCAGTTTGCCCTCCACGCTTGGGAAAAGATTCCAAATTGTATCAGGTTAATGTATCACCATACTAATTGTTACTAATTATCTACAAGTCTATCAATCTTCAACTAAATAATTTGAAAGCTAGGGTTCAGAAATGCTGTTTCCAATGTAGAAAAACAGTAAAAAAAAGAAAAAGAAAAAAACCCAAATAACCCCCCAAAACAACACCAAATTGTATTTTGCTAGGAAAAAGGAATTTGGTATATGTAAACTTCTAGGCTATAGCTTCAAATGCTTGATGTCAGGTTCCTTGTAATTGAATCCACTGTAGCACACTGAGACCCTCAGTTCATGTCTTCAACTTTTATCTTTCTTGGAGAAAAAAATATAAATATGCATATATTAAAGTGAAACCAAAAAAAGCATAATTTTGATGTCAGAAAAGACCACATTGTGTGCATCCATGGTGAAAAAGACACTCAAATTTGTAGTCTAAATTCATAGTGATATTCTAGTCAGTGGGAGACTCTTTCAAGAAATACATCAAACATTTAGTGTCCCTTGTAACAAAGGGCTGACTTAAGGTTGAACATAGTAAAATTCACTTTTATTAATATTCAAGATCTTTTGGTTCATTTGCATTCATGTGTGAGTGAATTTAACTTGGGAATGGTATAACTTATAGTCCTATCTCAGAATACATACTGGGTATTTACAAGGATTTGTATAGATTGTATACCACAGAGTGGATTCTTGAGATGTTGACTTGTGTGTGTGTGTATATGTGTTTAACAACTTTCACAGCTTTGTAAAAACCCTTACTGGCTTTTCATTTTCACTGTGTCCTCCCTCTTCCAAGGCATTCACTTATAGAACATGTGTATCCACTCTCATTTCCTTGTAATATTTATATTTATGGGCATTATCATATATAAAAACCCTAACAGCAAAAATTCCCAGAAAGCTTACCTGTTTTTACTTATTTATTTTGTCCAGAATTCTGTATGGGATTTACATATGTGTAAGCACCATCATTTCTGTACTGTGTACTGCATCCAGGTTCAGCCTCCCCAATTCCCACTTATCTGTCAGCAACTGCTGCAATCGGCAAGGGTCTGTTCTCCCATCACTCGGGAAAAGATCACTTCTTTTTCCTCCCCTTCTTGTCAGCAGTTGCCAGAATCATGGTGGTTGTCACTATTTCATCTTGGAGATCACTTTTATGAAGGTCAGCTCCTTCCTGATTGACAGGGCAACAAACCCCCGTGGATCACAGTGGCTGCTGTGTGGTATAGAATCATAGAATCATAGAAATGTAGAGTTGGAAGAGACCACACGGGCCATCCAGTCCAACCCTCTGCCATACAGGAACACCCTCAAAGCACTCCCGACAGATGGCCATCTAGCCTCTGCTTAAAAATCTCCAAGGAAGGAGACTTGGTAAGTGGAGATTGGAGGAGTTTCACAGTTCCCACATGGCCCATAGACTAGAGGCTACACCGGGGTCATTGATATGTAACAGCCACAAGTGTGTGTATATATATATATATATATAAGAGAGAGAGAGAGAGAGAGAGAGAGAGAGAGAGAGTATATAACTCTAGGTTACACATTTCTAACTGCCATAGATGATTCTGGCTGTTACATTTTGAGAGGGAGTTCTAGAAGCCTTTGATGAAGACAAAAATAAGCATTTATCTTCATAAAGACACTGAATTATTACTGAATTGTGCCTGTGTGTGTTTGCTGATTACAATGTTTCACAAAGAGAGAGTGATAGTATCTGATACAACATCCTTGTGATGACATAGAAATATACAGTTCAGCAATTGCAAATGACCAAAAATTGAGGAAACACTTCGAGTATTTCAGAAGATATATTAGAAGGTTAGTAGATTTTAATTTAAAGCTGTAACACAGTTTGGCTGATAACAAGGAAATGAAAATCAACAAAGGAAAACTATTAAAACATGATCAGATATGCAAATATAAATCCTGAATCAACAAGGATCATCATCAACCCTGAAACTGGATGGTCATTTCCACACTACACTGTTATAGTGCTATTATTCCACTTTCAACCTCCTATGGAACCCTGGGGTTTGTTGGCCAGGAGGTTGAAAGTGGAATAATAACACTATAACAGTGTAGTGCGGAAATGGCCTGGAAAGCAATATTGATCATCTCAATTTGATCCTTCTCTGCTCAAGAACAGATCAGAATGGTGAAAGCCTGTACCTTGGAAGTCCTGGCCCTTGGAGTGGGAATGAGGTGCAATTTTCATATATTGTATATTTGGGGGGAGGTAAAATGATATATTTTGTACAAAATACAAACTACTCTGTACAAAACAGTGTAATTTTTTTTTGCACAAATGACATATTCACTCCCAAATTCCCTCCCAATGCAAAAATGTTAAAAAATATGCAACATTCAAATTTGTCAGTGACAACAACAATAAAATCAAAGATTTATATCTGTAGTTCAGACTTTTCCTTTCTTCTCCCTTATCAGCAGTGCTACCCCCTGAGGAACCTGAGATAACTGCCTCAAGAAACAGATCTGGAGTGTCATCAGAGGGTGGCCAATGATCAGTGATTTAATTTATCTAACTGCATTTTTACTACCAGGGCTGAGGAGAAGTGGCTATGAGATTTGCTTTCTCAAGGCCAACATAACATGGCTGGTTTTGGGTACTAGGCATTGTGGATGGGTGGATCAAGACACTTACTCTTCTGACTCAGTATACAAAATGTCTTGGACCAGCCCTCACTATCAGATTTGGGTAAGGATGTGTAAGAATGTCACTCACTATTTTTAAAATATGAACTTTATTTTTAAAATATGAACTCACAAGTTTCTCCATAAGCAAGAGGAAAAGTATTTAAAACCATGAATAAGGAAGAAAGGCTAACTGACAGTTTTGGTCATCCAGGGAGAAGATTTTGAGTTCTTGATTCTTAGAAATCTAGTTTTGAATTCCCCTGTATTCAGCCATGTTTGTGATGCTAAATTATAATTGCCACCACACCCACAGTCTTCTCATATTTCAGGATTGCATAAAAGTTAGATATAAAATAGTCTTCTTCATGTTTGGAATAGCTCCAGTTGACTTTGTCCAGTGCAGACTGGTGACAATCTTGTTCATTTGTTTATAATATCTGGGTGAAATTTATATATTTTTTCATAAACAAATGGGAAAGAATTTGATATTTAAAAAAAAATGTGGGAGAAAGTAAAATTGAAAGCTTCCCTAAATTTGACTTGATCATTGTGTGTGGCACCTTTCCTGGTGGACAAAATTAGCTCACCTTAGTTCTTCAATAGAAATGCAAAATGGCACTATCCAGTCCCTTTCATGTTCTTTAATGCACATGTGGAATACCTGTGTCGCTTGACTCATTTGAACAGAAGTAACAGATTTGGTTACACATCATCTGAATTCACTGAAATGAACAAAACAGCCTTTGTGGCTAGAGGAGTTCCTTATTTACAATCAAGCTTGTGTGCATGTTGCCATCAAAATAACCAGACTCTGATGACAATCTAAAGAATGCAAGTACCTAAAAATTGAACACACATAGAACTGGATAAACAATGCTGCTTGAATAAGGATAGATTTGCTGACATTTATCTACCTTGTGAATTATAAGGGCAAAAAATCAGCCAAAAGGGTCTTTACATTTTTATTATTTGCAATTCTCAGTTTGGATTTCTATCTGCCACAATTACTAACAGAAATTAGGTTGCAGCTAGCTCAGCCAGAAATTCAAAAAGGATGTGACTTTTTCTTTCAAAAGTCACAATTTATAGCTACAGGGTCTATTCTTCTTTCAAAGAGCACATATTACACTAATTAAGGGTAACGGGAATGACAGGTCTGTACAGAGGGAGCTTACGGTTTCATAGAAATAATCTTCAGGAAAAAAATAATAGTATGAGAGGGAAGAAATGTGGCCTGGGATCTTTAAAACACACAGACACACACATATTCCCACCACTGAAGATGACATTAATCAAATATTCAAAATAAAAAATAATCTAAATCTTAGACAAATTAGGGCCTAAGTATAAAATACAAATACAGGCAAACATTGTTAAAGGTTTTACCAGGTGCAGCTGATAGCCCTCTTTCTTTGTGATGGTGAATCCATGCTGTGTTCTACAGGAGCTGCTCTGTTTTACATGAACTATCCATGGTTCTGAACCTTATTTCCATAATAGATTGGATACGACCCATAAAACTGGGAGTAGTTTGTGTAAAATTCAGCTTGAATCCACTTCTTCAAAATAGCAGAGCCATCAGCTGCATATGAGATTTCCTGTCAAACAAATATACACATTTCCTTCATTTTAGCAAAATCCCCCACCCCCAAAAAAAGAACCGTTGGTGACACGCATATCTAAATGCTAATTTCCAATGATCCCAATTGGTGTTATGTTGAAATAACATGACTAGATGCAAAGGACTGGAGCCCTGCAACTTTAAATAGTGATTTAGATGAGCTATTTTTTGCAAGTGCAGTTTGGCAAACAGGGATTAAAACCCCCAATTCTACATAATTCCTAAAAGAATACTGTTTCCAGTCTTCTTACAATGTGGGATAAAAGACTTACTTTACCATCCCTTCATACCAACTGTTTAGTTTCTGTGTGGACCTGAAAATATTGGTTTGGGACTGTAAAGACTTAAATGTCTTGAGACCAAGTTATCTGAAGTATCACCTTCCTCTAATTCATCTCGTGCAAGATTCGAGATCTTCCACAGACAGACTTCTTCTTTTCCCTCCAGTTATTCATAAACAAACACCTAGGGTTGCCTTGTGAAATACAGAATGGCTTCCGTACCTTTAACGATTGTGCAGAAGAAATTCATTCTCTTTTGCACTACCATTAAAAATGTGGGATCCCTGTCCTGTATTTCACCTGGAAACCCTAGAAGCAACAGAAGTGGTCCCCTCTCCTCTGAAACTCCCTTCCCCAAAAGATCCATATAGCTCCTTTACTGCTCACAGTTAAACAGGCAGTTACTTCTCTTTTTAATCAGACTATTGGGTTTTCCTAAATTAATTGGTTGCAGCCAATTTTATGACTAGTTATCATCAGTTATAATATTATTTTAAGGTCAGCAGTGCATGCCACTTTGATCTCTATAGGAAGGAAAAGCAGCATTTAAATTATATTAAATAAAGAAGGAATAATCATAAGCCTTGTTTCCCTTTGCTTGTCAGTAGAAAGGAGACTTTTTCTTTACTTCCAGGATGCACTTGTGGTCACAAAAAGAAAGTCTGGTACTCCTCACTATACACATATGATTCTCCTAGCAGTCAGTTTGAAGAGTGTGATGTTAATTGAGGAAATGTTTTGAAAGTATTCTATGTGGGGCTAGAGATCGAAATCCTTCTACTCAGCTTCACAGTCTCATGGAACACTGGGAAAGGAGCAGCCAAAATGTACAGGGATGGATTATACACCCTAAATCTCAGTCATTCAGTCTCAGGATCCTGGGTTCAGTGTGCTTTAATGCACAGGTAAGCTATGAGCCAGTGTGGTTTAATGATTTGAGCACTGGACTATGACCCTAGAGACCAGGGTTCGATTCTCTGTTTGGTCATGGAAACCCACTGGGTGACCATGGATGCATCACACACTCTCAGCCCCAGGAAACTCCATGATAGTTTTGCATTAGTGTTGCCATAAGTTGGAAATGAATGAAAGCACACAACAACAACAAAGCTATGAGAAGAGACAAAGAGCAACACAGCTTAAATTATTTTATCTCAGCTATTGGTTCCAAATTCATGGTACTGCCTTTGATACACTCAGCTCTCCACATCTGTGGGTTTGACTTTTACAGATTTGATTATTTGCAAGTTTCTCCAACTGCTCCCCCACCTCAGGTTTCCTTTTCCAGGGGATCCTTCCCTCTTGGCAGCTTTGATCAAGCTTCGCAGCCCTTTAAAAACTCACCTCTGGTCTCTCTCCTCCTCCACCAGCTGCTGCCTGGCCAGCCAAGGATGGATTGCAATCAGATTTTATAGTATCATAAACCCTCTCCCTACACCCAAGGAATGAGATGGGCGCAAGAAAGGAAGTATAGGGTCATCATGCTGACCTATCCCCATTCCCTCTCCTTTCTCTGACCCGATTTGGACACTGAGTGCCTGTTCTTTGGTCCCCTTCCCACACACATACATATTGATATTCACAGATTTTCCACTTTTGTGGGATCTTGCATTCCTAATCCTAGAGAATGTGGCAGGCTGACTGTATATACTATTTTAAAATGAGGCACAGTCTCCTAAGTTTGTAGCAAAGATGGAAGATAGATAAGCAGTGAGTATAATGTGTCCACTTATACAACCTATGTGCATGCGCACTCACACAAAGGAAAAGGAAAAAACAGACAAAAAGATGTGTATTTGCACACAGGTCATCTGACCAGTCTTCCACACCATGGTGAAAAGCATCTTCTTTCTGTTATAATCAGCTTTTCTAAATTTGCAACCATATACATACCTTGGTGTATTGAATCTCACTCATGCTTACTTAGAAGTAAGTTTGACGACTTTTAGTAAGGTCTGCTCCCAAATAATTGACAAAGGACTGTAACCTTAGGCTGCAATCCAATACATACTTGGGTGAAAGTAACTCCTGTTGCCCCGACATGTATAGAACTGCACTATTAGATTGCAACATTCTCATTTATTTGAGAAGAGGACAACCTCACTGAGGGGAGTTAATTTTGGGTAGACATGTACAAGACTTTGCTTGAAATGTCCTTTTGCAGATGATCTCCATTACTTCTGTGTTGCTACCCATGCACATAAGTTTTATTTAACATAGTCTTGGGAGAATTAAAACTTTCTTTTTTAAAAAAAGTCTTGCATAAATTATTTACTGTGCTCATTTTGGAAACTAGTGGTAATTACGGTGACTAGTTAATTATAGCTTCTTCAGAACTTGACAACAATGCTAATAATGCAATTGAAGAGGTGTGTGCAGTTTATTTTAATTGGAGGAGATGACATTATTTACCGGAATAAGTGATGGTACATAATCTCACATTCCTAATTATCAGTGACGAACCAACATCAAAAGAAGTGGAAGCTTCACTCTTTCAGCTGAAGGCCCCAAATATTATTTATCCTCTGCATGTCTGAATTATTGAACATTTGTATTAAGTACAGCAGATGGGTCAACATTCTGCCTGTTTTAACTCTCCCAAGACTATATTAAATAACAGTTTTAGTCTGTTACAATAATCTTGTTTTAACTCACACTCACCAGATGCCATGACATGACCTAGCAAATACTTAGACCAGAGCTTCCCAAACTGTGTCACAACACATTACTGTGTCGCCTGCAATGTGTAGGTATGTTGCATGAATGTAACAGATGGAGGGGCTGCCAGCTGCTGCAGTGGGCCAGGCCCTGGTGGAGGGACTGCTTCTCCAGATACTGCCTCCACTGCCGTGGGCCGAGAAAGACCCTGGTAAGGATGGAGGTGGCAAGCTAGGCTTGGGTGGAGAGGTTGTCTCTTCCGCTGCCATTGCCCCAGGCTGAGGAAGACCCCAGTGAGGGCAGCAGTGGCAGCGGGCCAAGCTCAGGTAGAGGGGCTCCCTCCGCTTACTGAATTACTGTGTTGCAAAATGAAAAAAAGTGTGTCACCAACATGAAAAGTTTGGAAAGCTCTGAATTAGACTTTTCACTGAAATGCGGTTTTCCTCTTTTCCTACTGCACAGTACATCTCATGTCATCTCATGATATGTCCTAAGCACAACAGCCTCAGTTTAGCTATTTTGACTTCTAGTGAGATTTCAGCCTTGATTTGCGCTCAGACCCATTTGTTTATCTTTTTGGCAATCTATGGCACCTGCAAGGCTCTCCTCCAGCACAACAGTTCAACTTGATTTTCTTTCCTCTCAGCTTTCTTCACTGCTCAGCTTTTACAAACCATATATAAAAAGTGGAAACATGGCATCAATGATTGTGACTTTGCTATGCAATTATATATGTGTGTGTACGTGTGTGTGTGTGCGCATATGTGTTTGCATGATACACATACATACGCATATGTGTATACACACATATGCCTTCAAGTCATTTCTGGCTTACAGTGATCCTATGGTGAATCTATTATGGGATTTTCTGGGGCTGAGGGTATATGATGCACCAAGGTCACCTAGTGGGTTTCCATGGCCAAAGAAGGAATTTCCAACATTGTAGTCCAACACTCAAACCACTACATCGTGCGGGCTTGATAGAAAAATAGATGGATAGTGTCAGGAATCTCTCCCTGCTGAGCCACAGCCAGCAAGGGAGGAGGGAGGTCAGGAATATTTGCAGGGAGAGTCCGAAAATACCAAACACTAGGAAAATGCAAGCTGAGCCAGGTCAAGGTCCAGTTCAAAGGTTCAGGAGGCAGAGATCCTTCCAGAGGGTTTCAGAGAGCAGGAGACACGAAGGTCGTGAGGGCTTGCTAGTAATTTGCTGCAAGCAAAGAGCAGCCACACTGGCAGACTTAAATAGCCGCTGTGAACAGGTGTTGCTTGTTACTGTTTCCTCGACCTAGTCCATGTGACCTCCCTCTGAGCAGCCCATTTCAGCCTTCTTCATGATTGAGGGCTGATGAGACAAGTGGCTGCAACTCCTCTGCATCACTCCTGGTTCCCGCTCCGTCATGAGCTGGCCGGGAAACTCTGTCTCTGTTTGACCTTCCAGTGCAGAGGATGTTTGCAGGTTGACTTGCTCACTCACCGGCCCAATCTTTGGCACAGTCAGTGGCTCCTCGATCTCAGAGGCATCATCTATCCCACTCACTGGCTCAGTCCCAGGCATAATCAGTTGCTCCTCAATCACAACGGCATCATCTATCACAGATAGATGGATGGATGGATGGATGGATGGATGGATGGATGGATGGATGGATGGATAGATAGATAGATAGATAGATAGATAGATAGATAGATAGATAGATAGATAGATAGATGAAGATTGTTAAACAGAGGCTGAATTTTTAAACAGAGGCTGAATGGTCGTCTGTCAGGAATGTTTGATGGTGTGTTAGTTGGACTTGATGCCTCTTGTGGTTCCTTCCAGCTCTATGATTCTATGAACCCTTTCTAGGTCTTGGCTTTGTTCTGATTTCTTGACTACAATATCCCTTTTGACTGATGTCTAAGCCAAAGTATAGAAAATCTATAACTATTTTGATGTCTTCACCACTCACTCACTTAAAAGTTATGTATGTTTTCTTAATATTAAACTGTAATTCTACTTTTGTACTTTCTTCCTAAATTTTAATTTTAATTTTATTTTTATTTATTGAATCGATACACTGCCTTTCTCCTCAGGTATGACACAAGGCAGGGAATTCTTTGCCACCATCAGCAAAACCAGGAACAGGGCCGCAGCAGTAGTAAATGATGACAGTGGGGGAGGACCTGTCAGAGAAAATGGCAGTGGCACTTGGGCTAACTCTTATTGTTGTGGTGGTAGTGGAGTCTTTTCAAATTGTTTGTGATTGATGGGGACCCTGAGGTGAACCTATCATGAGGTTTTCTTGGCAAGATTTGTTTGGAGGGGGCTTTCATCTTCCTCTGAGGCTGAATCAGTGATTTGGAGTATGGGTTTGAGTGTGGGTTTGAACCTGGTCTCTAGAGTCATAATCCAGCACTCAAACACTATGCTGACTGATATAACTCTTGCTGTGTGTGTGTGTGTGTGTGTGTGTGTTCATATGAGTCTTTAAGCTTCCAATCAATTTATGGTGACTTTGTGAATTTTATGGGGGTTTTTTAGTCAGTCCCTTCCTTTACAGCTTACAGCCTCCTGTTCCTGGTATTTACTGGTGGTCTCCCATCCAATACTAACCGGGGCTCACCCTGCTTAGCTTCCAAGATCAGGTAGAAGATAAGAACAGTCAGGACTAAGTTAGGACTGGACTAAGAAAACTCTAAGAAATTAATGGGGTCTCCATAAATCAACAAGCAACTTGAAGGCACTTGTACACATATGATAAGAGTTATAAGAACCAGCATGGTGAAATGGTTTGAGCGTTGAACTATGATTCTGGAGACCAAGTTTTGAATCCCCTCTCAGCCATGGAAACTCACTGGGTGACCTTGGGCTGCTCACACTCTCTCAGTCTCAGGGGAAGGCAAAGGCAACCCTCTGAACAAATGTTGCCAAGACAATGTCTCTTATTAGCACTGTAAAAAAGGTGGCACTGGTAAAATATTTCTGTGCTTTAAAAACCCTATGATGATGAGACGATTCTAAAAGGTGTGCTGTAGTTTATGGAGAACATTCATGACTGAACAGGAAAGACAGAGGTTAATCAAAATTACAGAGAAACCCCCAATGGAGAACACCCTTAATTTGTATAGGTCATTCAGTTATATGCTGTGTGTTGTGAAATAAGGGCATCTATTATGTTCCAGGGGCTGTGATGCTTTAGAATGTGTTGTGGAACCATTTGTGTTCCAGGTGTTTTGAACTTCAACTCAGTGGCAGCTGATGGATCAAAAAAGCCTATCTCATCACAAAATGGTAGGGGAGTATACCCACTCTGCTTGGTCTATGTGGTGTCCATGCTACAGTTTATATAATCTCTTACTATTGGCCATGCTGTGTGAAAATGGTGAGAGTTGATCCAAAATATCTGGAAGGCCTAAGGGTTTCCCCTCTTAATACTCACCTATTCTAGAGGAGAAAGGCAGATTTTCCTCAGAATGGCACATCTTGAGAATTAATGCACTAAAGGAGAAGGACAAAAAGGACCAGATAAAATGGGAACTACAGAATATAGTTTCTGTATTTAAATCTGGCTATTACTATAGAACACTCTTGCTGTGGAAATTGTCTAGGGGTGCTGGTTCTTGGCTGGCAAACAGATGGATTTATGATGGGCTAACACACCAGAGAGATTATGCACAAAGCATGGAGGAAAATTAGCATTGCTTAGTGCTCACTGCTTATCCGGTATGTTTGTCTGGATCCTGGATTTTTTAAAAAAATATTCATTGAAAACACTTCTCTAAAGTTAATATAAACACAATCTCTCTCAGGTTGCACCACATTAAATTTAATTTCTGTGGTGTACTTTGTATAAGAATTACACTTTGGCTATTAAATTACTGGTGGAAAAAAAATCATTGAATCTACCTGATAAGGCAGGCTCAGATCCTGCATAAATGCGGGGTTCTTTGTTGAATGCTATTGTTATGATTTAGAAACATTTTCCATATCTTTAGCACTGCTGTACTTCTCCCGCAAAAAGCTATAGGTTAAAGTTAGATCAATAACCCAATGAATGGGGGTACAATTCAGATCCAGCTATATTTCCAGGAGGGGATTACATTTAATTATCTTCCTAACAATTACTC
Organism: Iguana delicatissima; assembly: GCA_948472985.1. Taxonomy (NCBI): domain Eukaryota; kingdom Metazoa; phylum Chordata; class Lepidosauria; order Squamata; family Iguanidae; genus Iguana; species Iguana delicatissima. The sequence goes on from CAOKZL010002462.1 coordinate 98,917, forward strand.
TTTGCTGTTTCTTCAATGGTCATATGAACATAGGTGCAGCTCTCTGACGTACACAACTGTGCTATGTGGCTAATGGGTTAAAGATCCGTCAATATAGTTTGAATCCATTCCAAGACGGTATCTATATTTTAGAAGGTGACACCAACAGACATAATCCTTGTCATTGATTTTACAGGTTGAGTTTGTATCATAATATACTGAGGCAGTACTTTATTCAAGACTTGCTTCAGGGTGTAGCCACATCCAGCATTGAATAACAGGCTAATAAAAATGGTAGTAGAAAGAGCTTTATGACCCTCCATTGACTTGTGTTTTACATCATATTATCTTATTGCTGACATCTGAATTAAAGGTTAACAAACACTATTTAATGGGTTGTCTGCAAGAACATACAATACATGAATACACACCTACCTACCAATGCCTAACAGATATTATGCGGTATGAGCAGTCTGAAGGATTTGCAAATGCGTAAAGCCTTCTGACTGACTCTTTTTTAGCAGTATGAAATATCATATTTTTGTTATACTTCTTCCAATTAAGTGAATATCTACCATTATAACAATCTATCATCATTTTAACAGCATCATTAACTTCCACAATGTCTCACAGATGCTTTGTGCTTCTTTCAAAATTAGCTGCAAGATTCATTTATACAAAGTGCAAAAGATGGAAAACAAATGCAGGAAATCATAATCTCTCAGGTATATAAATAATAAAAGGGTGCTTACAGAGAAAAATGTGACCACAATGAAAGGTAAGATAAATAAATAAAAGAAAATGGTTGACAGAAGGGGGAGAAGAATTAAAATACTTATTCTGCCAAAAAAAAAAAAAAAACCCTACAGTGATAAAAATGTACTAACCTTATAAAAATATAAATTATTTCTCTCTCTCTCTGGTAATTATCAGGAAATATGGTTTATCATACTATAAAAATGTACTAACCCTATAAAAATACTAAAATATTTCACTATCTATATAATTATCAGGAAATATGTTTAACAATTGAACAAAATGTACTAACCTTATTAAAATATACTAAATTCTTATACAATCTATAGCATTTTTTTTTAAAAAAGTCAATAAATTTAGCTATAGAGGGAAAAGTTTGAAAATTCATCTGTGATTAGGAAAGTGTTAGGCATCTAATTTCAGTCCAAAGTTTTGAAGGACTTTGTCTTCTCAGACTGTCTCCGTGGAAGACACAATTTGTGCTCTAAAATTCTCACAATGACAGATGGTGGAAACACTGGGGGGGGGGAAGTACACCTTGAAAAGTATGCACAGAAAAATGTGCACATTTCAAATATGCACAATATGTCAGTTAAACACATTCTAGCCAATGTCTTGTGGTTTGTGGATCCAAGAAGGCAAGTTTTGCTCTGCTGACCACATAAAAACACACCAAGAAAACAAAGCTTTGAGAAAATATGGCCACAAATATATCGGTTACAGCTGCACATAAACTTGGCGCCATCATGCATCCAAATTCTGACACTAAGCAAACTACTTACTGCCCAATTAGCCAACATCCAGCCTGCTCCCTGGCTGATGCAAAGGATGACAGATATGGAACTTGACATGGATGGATACCACTACATGGCAAACCTAACACCTCTGGAGCTGGACATGACCCTTACTGCCGCAATCCCCAAGGTCCAACAAGGAGATGCCCTGCAAATTGATTGGGCCTCCCAACACTCTATTTCCTAGATCCATGTCAAACTACCTATAAAATTATGACAATACAATTTATTACAATGTGCACTCCTTACTTGTAGAGAGAATGGGTGGGATGAAGCTCAAAAACTGAGGTCAGAGTGCTGAGAAGCTGACTTGTATACCGCAGCCTCTGGCCTCAATAAAGCCTGTGACAGAAATCACCTATATTCCCACACACCAGCAGAATCCCACACACAAGCAGAAAGAGCAGACCTTTAACTCCATTGGCCAGTCATTCTCTGCACTTCCCAGAGCCTATGCAAGGTAGGCTGGCTTCTGGGAAAAAGGAGTCTGATTGATACCATGAAGTCCAACTGCTCTACTCCTGCTTCAGACTGCAAACTCACCTCCCAGTAAGTTAGGAAGAAGGTTTAAGGTGCATGAACATGTATAGAAACATGTGGTGGGGAAAAGAAAGATGGTTCTCTATACTGGGGTGGGGGAAAATGAGGATGAACCAGACAGGAAGGTGGGAAAATAGGATATCTTTGGATTCAGAATTTACAGATGTGCACATTCATAACTATGATCTTGGACATTCCATCTCAGACCTCAGAACAGCAGTCCTTAAACAAAAACAAACAAAAAACTAAAAAGGAAGGTTGGAAAGAGAAATAGCAGAACAGGAATATCCACAGACTCCAGTCTATCAACAATGGGTTGAACAGAGACAATGTTTTCCTGGCCTACTATGTGTACTGTAGCACTAGTTAACACCACAGCCACATGAGGACTCTTTTGCCCAGTTTATCAGATCTCCTTTCTGGTTCCCAACCAGCCTCATGCCACTTTCCAATAACTCTCTCCACCATTCATCTACTTATCTACTCTTCTTAGTTTTAGGCAACATCTTTCCTCTTGCCTTTGTTCCCCAATGACTATTGGCCATTGCTAAAACTGAACTTGTCACCTCATCACCATACCTGCAAGTTTTGCATTTCTATTAATATTTACACATACAACCCTGCTCATTCATACCTATAAAGGTCTGTTCCTAAACACTTCTTTCCATGGACCTGATGAAGCAGACTTAAGTCTATGAAATCTTATGTTACCAACTGTTTTCTCTCAGTTAGTCTCAAAGGTGCTACAAGATCCCTTTCCATATGATCTTCCCTGTTCCAAATGGCTGGCATTATGGTGAATTGTTCTAAAGCATCAACAATGGAGGGAACAACTATAACATAAACCCTGCTATAAATCAGAGAAAACAACCTTAAATGATATATGAAAGAATCCAGAACATCTGAGACTGAATTATTTATTAATTTCCTCTTCCAATTAATACTAGTATGTCATTGTGATAAAGTATTTGCCTTGTTGAAATTGTAGTCTATATTTTACATGCTGTTAATCTACTGCCCTTTTGAACAGAATTTAAAACTATATAAATCAAGCATTTAATTTTGTTGAAAACTAAATGACAATTTCTACAAAATATTTTAATTATTTTAACTGCAATGTGAAAACTTGTAGTAGAGGCATATTCAGAACACCTTCAAGCAATTCTGATTTTCTGTTTGCATTTTCCCCAAAGCAAAAATCACACATTTTAGAAAAGTAAATTTTCTAACAATCATAGACAAAAGTTAAATAATATTTATATTCTTCAGTATGTACAAATTATCAACATAGCAACCTAATTTAACTTTTACTTTCCTACAGAGCAATCTCTTAACAGTTCATGAACTTCACTGAATCTTTTGTATTTCAAGAATGAGTTACAATACTGTATATTCCATATGGTGAAATGTAATGGAAGCAAGATGGGGCAAAAGCTCAGTTTGTCAATAGTCACAGGTTTACTCATTTCAGATGAACTATTGCACTTACATTAGACCAGCACAATTTATGATCCAGCAAGCTGAACACAACCTTCAGACATGTTTCATTCCTCCCACAAATATGATGAGCCTTCTGGTTTTGCATCTATTACAAAATGGGGATGGTGATTAAGGAAGGTGAGACACTCATTTCACTTTCTTTTGGATCAGAATTACCCAAATCCAGAAAAATTTAGGTTTCAGAAAAAGTAAAATTAACAAATTTGCATACATATAGGGATGGGAGACCTAGCAGCATCAACATTCAAGGAGGTGTTGAACACCTCCTTTCATGGTCTTTGAACAAGTCAACTATTTATGCAACAAGAGGTTGCGTGATTGTACTGCCATTTTTGGACTATAAACTTTGAGGTGTAGTAGCAGTAGTACTTGTAGTAGTAGTATTAGTATTAAGGATAATATTATTGTTACTACTGCTAAATCATCATCATCATCATCTTGTCATATATAATAAGAATTCTGGGCAACTTACAATAACATCAGGCCTTTCCGCACTACACTGTTATAGTGCTATTATCCACTTTCAACATCCGATGGAATCCTGGGTTGGCAGTTTAGGGAGAGGAATTTAGAATTCTCAGCCAGAGAGCTCTTTGGCCTCAGTAAACTACAAACCCCAGCATTCAACAAGATGTTGAAAGTGGAATAATAGCACCATAAAAGTGTAGTGTGGAAACGCCCATCATCTTGAAAACAATTTAAAATGTAAAACAATACAACAATTTAAACATTCTAAATGCATATTAAGCAACTGAACAATTTAAAACGTTAGAACAGTTTTTAAAACTATGTTTGTGTATAGATTTTAAGTGTCAAATTGGTGGAGACACTATTTGCATTGGAGCATACTGTCTTTGGTTGACCCTAATATGACAGGATTATGAGTTAGATTGTCCACTTATGGATGCAAATCTTTGTAAATTTTGTTCTCTCAGGCAAGAACAAATGCACCATTTTCCTTCTTCCTGGGAGAAAGTTATTGCTGTCCACTTTTCAGGATTTATACTAAACCAAAATGTATGGGTTTTTTGTTTGTTTTTAGTTTTTTTGTGCTAGAAACTTTTCCTATACACGAGACACCATTTTCTGCATGGCAAATTCTCTTTTTTGTGAAGAAATGTTACTCCCTGCACAGAAGAATCTGCTTTCAATGCACAAAATGCCATTTTCTGTGAAAGAAGATGCTCAACCATCTAGCAGCCACTTCAGTAGGGTTTCTCAAATCTCAAGTTCATCGTGAAAGTGGAAAAACTGTGAATAACTCTATACCTTCCGAAACCATATTTAACAACCAAAAAAGTATAATCATCATATTTAACCCACTGTAGATTCCTTTGAGGCATCAGGGTTCCTACACAAGGCAGAAGTGGAGGGCTAGTGGGGCTTACTGCCACCTCCACTGCTGCCCCATACCATTTTTAATAGTGACTTACAAGCCTCATTTGCAGTTTCTCAGTCTCATGAGGCTTGCAGGCCCTATTAAAAATGGCACAGAGAGGCAGCAGAGGTGACAGCAAATAATCCGTGAATAATCAAATCTGCAAAAGTGAAACCTGCAAATGTGGAGGGCTGATTGTATACTTATATGAATCCTTGCACAAACTCTTTCTTCTTCTAAGGAATTTAGCTGAATTCCATGTCCTAGCCCAGGCAGCAAATACATTTTTGTTGAGCTATTGACTGGACTTTACTTATGGCTTTACTTATGGCTATTGGAAAAGTAATCATTTTGTTGAATGCCATGCAAGTGTGTAAAATGGCAGTGACAACAAAATATATGGAGATAAATTATGTTTTTATTTTTATAATCATGTGTTATTTTTCAATTAATCATATGCAGATAGCCCCATAAAGGGGCATGTATATCTTCTCTTGCCTTGCCAACTAACTGACGTCAGCTCTAATACAGTGCTCTGTTGAGGATTTGGCAACACAATCAATACTTATGTAATTTATGATCGGCTTCAAATAATCATATCCTATTGACTGACGTGCCAAATGCTTGACAGTTTCAGAAATTATGGGTCATGCAAATTGCTAGCTTCCCACAAGTTCAATTAAGCATCTTTATGTTGATGTAATTAAAGCAGCAGTGGCATCTGAAATTTATCAAACAAATGATAGACCTAGGAAGATAGCCTACTAAAGTGGTAAAAAGAACTTTATGAATACAAATGGTAAGCATTTATCCTCAAACCATTACTGTTTGGGGCAAAACAGAAACATATTTGGCAATACTCTTCTTATTTCCCATAACAGCTGAACATTTATAATTCACTGATTGTGACAGTCAGATACAACGGTTTCAAGTGTTGCCAGTAAATGATACATTCAAGCCAGTTCCAAATTATCAAGTTATGTTGCTATGAAAATTCCATTCATTTCAATAAGGGCTTGAGTACTGACCTAACCAGGACACCCATGTTTTGTTACAGTGAATTATGTCTGGTAACTAAAACGCAAAACAATTCTCTCTTAAAATCCAAGGAAATATACTTAAAAGTCCTGATCATGGTATTAAATGCAAGGGCAAGGAATTGGTCTCATATTAACTGTTCCACACATCTAGTTTTTTATTACCTGAAGATGCTTCAGTGCCAAACTCAGGTAACTCCCCTCGAAGAGTTCTGGAATCCTTAACAGGTTTTTACAACATGCCTAAATGAACCTCAAGTGCTGATCTCAGAAGAAGCAGAGCCTAAAGAGCAGAATATAGGGTTTTAATGCTAAAAACTCCTCTTTTCCCTATTTTAGCATCAAAAATTTCAGCAGCCAGTAATAGAAGCAGTCCACAAGCTGCTGTTGGCAGGAGGAAAGAGTTTGCTGTTGGCACCAATACCCTATTCTAAGCTCACTGAGTGGGCCTTAAATTCCCATTTGGCAAACAGTACTGTGCAAGGTGGTAAACATATGTTTGCTTCACACAGTATACCTGTAGTGGCTGTTCTGGCTCTATTTCATCTTAGGAAGTATCACAAACAGGTTGCTTTTGCTTGATATTAAAGATATTTCCAGCAACATATTTCTGCATTCTTGAGTGTTTCTTGAGTATACTTGGACAGGCTTCTCTGGAAGTTTCATTTAATTTACATAGTGGAAACTACATTACATAGAATATAAATTTAAGAAACATTAAGATCATTTTTTTTTCTATTTTAATTTTGAGTGAATTTTTGTGTTAGATATTTACTCATTCATTGGGGAAGAAACTGATATTACTTTGCTTGCTGTAATAAAAACAATGTTTATTTTTTAAAATGAAATGAAATTTTTGGATTTTTTTCCCCATAAGCAGCAGCCAGTATAATAATAAGTACCATATCACCTGCTCAGGGACATTTTAGATTGTCCCATTCTTCCCCCTTTCCCTTTCCTCTCAGTTAGAAAAAGTTGCAAAGGTTTACCTTGACACCATCACCTAAGGTGACAAGTGGAAACAATTCACCACCGGCTGATGAGGGAACGATAGCAGGCCCCACTTCCTCAAATGCCATGTTGTTGCTTAAGCTCCAGTGACAGTGACTGAAACTGGTGGATTGCCTTCTAGAAATATTTTCACTGGACAACATGACAAGTTGAATTACAGCCGTATAACAAATTCTACATTGTACAATACCATTTAGAAAACTGTTTTTGTCAGCTAAAAGTTATTGATTGAGGTTAAAACTATATTTAAAGGCTGCCATGCAAAGGTCTAAAATCAGCACATACAAGAGAAGGTCTCATACATAACACTGTTTGCTGTTTGGCTACAGCATTCATACCGCTGAAGACGCAAGCCTCTTCTTAAACTAGATAATGGCTTGCCTCTTCAGAAATTCAAACTGCTGCAGTGGGGTAGATGGGGGAAGTGAGTAAGGAATGACTGGCTCACACTAGATGTGTAAAATGCACATGGCCACCCTCTTGACTGCAGTAGACATCAGAAAGGAGGAATATATACTAAAAGCTTTAAAACATCTGCCCAAAAATAATGTCCTCCATTCCATAATAATCAAGAGAAAAATTCATGATTTATTTATTTGTTTTAATCTAGATAGCTCATTGCTAGAAAGAAAGAACGGGACAAGGTAATGTACTGAAATCTTTTAATAAACCAAATATTGTTAAGGAGCTGAGTCTGTCCTAATTTAGAACAGCACTACTTAATTTAAAAGTAACAAACCAGGTTTTATGCACAATGGCAGCTAAAGCAGAAGCTGTTAAAGAAAACTAGTGCTTTATAGAGTCCTTCTAACAGTAGTAAATGTCAGTCTCTTGCAGACGTACAATATCTTTTTCAAACACCCAGGGTAGTACTCACATGAAAAACCCAACACAAACACAAAATAAGACAAGATCCCTAAGCACAGCCAAGGGACTGTATTAAACACCATAAATAATGCAGGCACAAGACGTTTAAAGCTACTGAGCAACTGTGCGACCAAAAGAAAAACAATCATGGAAGGAGTGAAGATTTATGAGGAGCTTTTAATTTGGAAAGTGAGAAGCCAAATACAAGAAAGAAATGAGGAGGTTGTTGAGGATGATGGATTAACAGGAAGTGATGGTGAGGCCTCATAAGGGAGGGAAGTGATATCACACTAATGAGACACTTCATAGGGAGCAAGTCCCTATGAAGCAGATGTCTGACCCCAAATTTCAGACTAGAATATAGATCTATGAGTGAGCTCGACCTACTCATAGATAAACACAGAACCTGAATTTCCACAACTGATTGAGACTCTGATTATGAAAACTCGGACCCTTACATACTCTTATCGCCTGTATAAATTTAGTGGTTTGCCTCACAATTAAGGACAAAAATAATTTACTTTCCAAGGTCTGTGGGGAGGGTGACTTTGGAAAATTAGGCTTTTGAGAACAGGGGTGCTGGAAAGACACCTCTTCTATAACAATAGATTTCTCCAAAATGTGGGCATAACATCTTGTCCCTTCTTTTGATCTAGAATACAGAGCTGCCTTTCTTTGACATGGTCAGAAGAGGTCTCAGGCCTCAAGGCCACCTGGAAAGAAATTCTTCCATTTGATTTGGAATCCCTTTTCCTTCATCAAAGAGATACAGCAACTCACCAAGAGAGCAAATTCACTCTGCACATACTTAGGATCTATACCAGTGCAATGCAATTGTTCTACTCCTTCACATGACACGGAATAGTACCTTGAATTACAAACAGGTACTTGGCTACTCTCATCAATTCCAGGACTAAGTCCTGAAAAGCCCAAAATAATCCCTGTATATGTTATCCCTTTTTTCTCTCCAAAAGCCACTGAGCTATTCATGAGGTCTATGGCATTATCATAAGAGTGACATCTCTTGCTGCCTATTTTATTTGTTCCTATCAGGAAGAAATGTATCTAGTTGTATATTGTATTGCCAGGTTTTTCTGTTTTTAACAACATGCTAATATCAGCATATCAGTATAAATACGCATGCAATTGTCAGTTAATATTATGGTATGATTTTCACATTGCCTAAGGCAAGAAAGCATTATTTGTCAGAGGGGGGAGAAATAATGTGGGAAAAAAATAATGCAATTTTTTAAAAAGCATTCCCACACACTTTTCCAAGAGCCATGACACAAAATCAGCTCATTATCAACACGTGGTTCTGCACAATGAAAGTATGAATAATCTGAATGCTTCACAATGTGTAATACCATATGCTGCATACAAATACACACACGTATATACATAGATATATACACATTTGTGAAGAAGCTGTGAATGCCAAAAGACACTTGCATTTTAAAGTAAGCAAATAATCACTCCAAATGCCATTGGAGATTAAACCCAGATTATGATACTGTAAATTCCTCAAGTTCTACAATTAGTTGTGCAGAAGACAAATCAGCACACTACATCAGTATCTCTACCACAACCTTGACACACCCCCCAAGCCATCTAAGCAATGATCACGGCTCATGTTGCACTCTTCCTTCCCCTTCTACCTAACACAGTAATAGACTGAACTGACAAGAAACTTCACTTTACAATCTGCACGCCAATAGCCTGAATAAACTATTAGTCAGCTTTCAGTGGTGCATGGAAAGAGTTATTTTTTGGACTACAGCTCCCAGAACCAAACCACCCAGCTAGCATTTCCCAAGCTCTGGGTGTCAGCAACTGAATCTTTGCACAATATTCACATCCCTTCAGCTTACTTCTTAACACCAAACCCCTACTTTTATGGTCACATTACAGTGCATCTGGGGGAGGGCAGTGGAACCCGATTATGTCTTTCCCTGACAAAAATGCACTTCCTGCTCTCTGTTGTGGCCTCTCAATGCTCTTTCAAATCTGCTTCAGTTAATTGGAGAGACAATTGTCAGAGAAGATTTTGAGAGGAATGAAGGGTTGCAGGGGAAACCATCTTGGGCTGGAGGAGATTGCATCACACAAAGAGACTTCTACTTATGCAAAATTTGGCTCTACCAAATGTGCTTGAATATTGTGCTTGAATATTGTGTATCAAATGCCTCATCTTTGTGGAAATTTTAGTTAATAAAATATGGGTACATTTTATTTACATTCAATTTTTTTTTTCATTTTTAAAAATTTTAAACTGCCCTAGGAATAAGTTTAAGCGACTGCTATAAAAATAATTTCTGATACATCAATCAACATGCCCTTGGAATTTGCCCCCTGTATGTGTGCTAAGAAGCTGTGATTTGTTGCATCTTCCCCATCTGTACTGTGTATGCACAGCAAATTACATAGATACAGGATTGTTATCCCACATGTCAGTTTATATCCAGGATTGGTCTCCACATTCCTGTACGCAAGTGATTTCAGTGCTGGAATTTTTCCTGTGTGAAGCAGCCCTTACCAGGGTAACTGATAACTCTTGTAAGCATGCTCTGTTGTGAATAGAATTACTTGACTGTCAGTCATGTTACTTTAAAATACCTATGTTGCAAAAGCCATATGTGTCATTATAGATTTAGCGGTACTAGCAACATCCTCTTTTGTTAAACAAGGAGGCAATAAGACTAATTAACACTCACCAGGGAACCTGAAATAATGATCCCTCTATCTTTGGAGAGCCAATTACCCCAAATATTCACATTAGCTACTTAGTGCTTCTTTGAAAGAAATGTCTTGATTTCTTCTTTTCTTTTTAATTTAAAGCATTATATAATATGTAGCATCACATTATAAAATGTTATGTCACATCCTGACAGGATACAGCTAAGGGTATGCTGAATATATTGGGGGTTTAAAATCTTCCGGAAATTAATAAGCAACTTAACTTTACTTGGCAGAGGAAGGTTGGATGATATCTCCAGCTCCTTACCACTGGGAAGAGCACACTAGAACGAATCAGTCTGCCACAGTGTGTCACTATTGCTTCTCACAGAGACAAAGGACAGAACATTGTCGATCGGAAAACATGCAACAGATCCCAGAATTGCACTTTGTTGATTTAGTCACCCACACATACAATGTAGAATGTAACAACCTTCAAATTACTACCAGCTAGATTTTAGGTCTGAAAAGAACTAACTAGGAATGTCAGTTTCTAGAAACCAGTTTCTTCTGCTATGCACAGTCATTTTTGTGAAAGTGCAGAGAAAAAAAATACTTATTTTCAGTTGGTAGGGCATCTTCTGAGGGAAACAGGATAGAGTCAGATACTGGTCAGAATATACAAAGTGGCCACCTACTAAAGTACCTCTGACTCTACTTCCTACTTTGTTTGCTTTTACATATTCAGACCATGGTATTACATTCTTCAGTAGACATACCTTCAGCTTATATGGCTAAAAATTAGCAGTGGTGTACATAAGTGGTGTTGTGTAGGGGGGGCATTTCCTCATCCTGCACCTACCTAGCCCTCCTGAAGTGATACAGTGTCACTTCCGACTGACATTTTGGCTGATTTTCAGCTGATTTTTCTTTTTCCTATGTTTTTGAGAGGTTTGGGAGGGGTTACAGAAAGGCAAACCACTGTGATTTTGGCACATTTTGGCTGGTTTTGGACAAAAAAAAAAAGCCTGAAAATCAGTCTGAAAACTATAAAATTGGGAGGGAGGAATCTGGGGGCTCTGGAAGTTGAGAGGCCACAGTTAGGAGTCCTAAGGGTTCTATGCAGCCCGTGGGCCACACTTTGCCCGCTCCTGGTTTATTGGAACCAGGCCTCACAGAGTTGAAGCCCTGGGATTTTTTTTTGATTAGCAGGGACTATGACATCTTCTGTCCAGACTATGCCCTTGACTTCCCTGTCCCTGCTGAGTTTAGCTCTAATCCCCACAGTAGCTAGAGAAGAAATGAACATGCCAGCAACAATGTATTCTTATGAGCTGCAGTCTCTGCTGCAATCCAAAATATTTGGGGGGGTGACTTGTTCTTAAGGAAGTAAGACCCATTAACTTTACAAAATACCTGTTCCCTGTGGGGCTGACAGAAATGGTTTTTACATGTAGATTACATAGCTGCCTGCATTTCCGTACTCACCTTGGGGACATCTCCACAGCAGCTATCACTACACACGCTGCAAATGAGTAGGGGATCAAAAATATATCTGACACATTTCAAAGTGAGTGAGCTAGTGAGTAATCGGTAATGTGCATTTTTAAATGCTACACTGCAGAAAGTGTGTGTTCAGATATTTGCACAGATGGTTAAGAGAATAAAGAAAATTATGAAATCAATGGAGATTGTGTAGTCATAGCTTGCATACTGTACATGATTTTCATAAGTATGCTACCATATTTACCCGGCGTTGCCTGGGATTTTATTTTCTCATAGGTAATACTTGTTAGAAATACCTTAGGAATTACCTTACCTTGGCCTTTTCCACACGGGCTTAAAGAAACGGTGTAGCGCGTCCTCCAGAGAGGACGTCTACACCTGGGAGCAGACTGGGTTGGACCTACTTTGTGTAGTTCCGCAACTCAGTCCGCTTCCGAACGTCCCAAAGTGGTCATTCAGCGTGCTTTTGAAAGACCACTTAAAACAGGTCTTTCAAAAGCACGGAGTGCACCACTCCGTGGCCACGCTCCGGTGCAGATTTCAGGCTCGCACCAGTGCGAGCCTGCAGATCTGCCAGGGGTGGGCTTTAGGCTGGCGAGCTTCACCAGTTGGTGGAGAGCCTCCACCAACCGGAAGCCGCCATTTTTGTCCCTGGAGCAGTGTGGAGTGCGGGCACGCACTGCTCTGAACCAGCATGGACCCGCAGGTGGAGCACAAAGGTCCGGTGAGTACCGGCACGGGGCGATTCCCTCGCCCCGTGTAGAAAAGGCCCTTATCTTAGGAGTTAGATGCGGTTGAAATACACAGATTTGAGATCCTGTGTTTCTAATTCTCCAGACTGCCTTGTCTAGTACCTGTAACTTTTCTCCATATTCTCAAATCCAATTTGTATTCAGAGTTATTAACATACAGAGTTTGGTTTCTTGAGGGAATATACTGCCCTCCATCTTGCTAGTAGGCCTCATCTCCATAGCAACCAGCCTGAGCTCTCTGGCTGAGAACTCTAAGGGCTCCTCCCTGAACAGACAACCCCAGGATTCCATGGAATCTTCACAGCCAGCCAATCATATGAGGTCTTCTCGCCTCACACAGCCAATCATATGAGTTCTTCACTTGCCTGACACAGACAAACAGACAAGCTCACAAACAGACAAACTTTCACTTTTATATAGTGGATTTATCTTAGAGAGCCAATGTGGTGGTATAGTGGTTTGTACATGGAACTATGACACTGGAGGCCAGGGTTTGAATTCCCCCCTCGGGGAATTGGCAATGGATTCCCCCTCAGGGAATGGGCAAGTCACACTCTCTTAGCCTCAGAGGGAGGCACAGGCAATTCCCTGAACAAATCTTGACAAGAAAACCCTGCAATATAGGCCCTTTCCTCACGTGGGGGGCCGAAACGGGGCACTGCATGCAGGAGCGGAGCTTACCTCATAGCGGGTTGCTCCGTCCCTGCGAGGAGCGCGGATTCGCCGTTCTAAATGCCGCTGAATTTCGGCGGTGCTTGGCGGCGCCCAAAATGGTGGCCGGTAGCTTCCGGCGGTGCTCCGCCAATCAGGGCAGCGTGCCAGCCGGAAGCCCACCCCCAGGCAGATCTGCAGGGACGTGCTACCGCGTCTCTGCAGTTCTTCACCGGGGGCTGCCACGGAGCAGCGCGGGCGAGTTTCGTAAAAACCACTTGCGAAGGTGGTTTTTATAAAACTCGCAGCACCATCTCTGCGGCTGTGCTAGAGCAGTTTGAGGTGTAGAGCCTCACTTTTTCAAACTGCTCTAGCGCACCCCGCGGTGAGGAAGAGCTCCTAGAGAGGTCGCCCTAGCGTGGGCAATATGCCCATGTGGAAAGGGCCATAGGCTCATCTTAGAGTCACCAGAAGTTGAAAACTATTTGAAGGCACACAACAACACTTATCTTAATGATCTGTCCATTTAAATTTTTGTTTCCCTTCACCTTACTCACAGAATAAAGTGTTACTTTAGGGGTAACGTTAGCTAAAGCTATTTTGTCAGAAGAATGAGAGAAGTTAATTCTTATATTGTAACTCCCAATGGTTATGCTGGTTGGAATATTCTGGTATTTATAGTCTAACAAACTTTCCCACTTTGCAGAAAAATGTTTGTATATGCAGACATTTAGTCAGAGGCCTAAATCCAATTAGGAATCCTAGCTAGACTCATTCAATCAACGGCTAAATACACAACATCAACACCAATGTAAATCCCAATGCTTCCATGGGTCTAGCAATTGGATTTACACCAGAGTCTATAGGCGGCCACCTCTGCAAAAGGTACAGGCAAAAGGGAATTAATTTGGGGACTCTAATCTTCCAAGGCAATTACAAATCTGTAGGGCTAAAATCGGTCTTGCAGAGGCAGTGCCAGATGATAGCTGAAAGTGATCTTTGCTGAGATTATTTGTCTGTCTGGAAGCAGAGATGAGGAGATATTAGTATTAGCATTGTGTACAATGCCTTTACTTTCAAAGTATGTTCCGTCCACTTTTTAGAGCTCCCATTATGGAGATGGGGGCAGCAACAGGACATGTAGGCAAGACATTAAAATCCCTGCAGTGGACAGTAAAACCGGCCTGAATATCTTACACGCATTCATGCAGTCATTCAGTCTTCACAAAAAAGCACACAATTCAGTGAGTTCCGGGGGGCACAGAGTTCTAAGAATTTGGGCTTGATGTTCTCACTTATCAGTATGAGATGACTATGAAAGAAAGAGAGTGGGCAGAAGGAAAGAAAGAGAGAGTCAGTAGGTCACTCAGTCAGTCTGTCTTCCCAAGAAGGGCCTTCTCCGCACTAGCCTGTTATAGTGCGATGATCCACTTTCAACATCCTATGGAATCCTGGGGTTTGTAGTTTCAAGAGGGGCTGGCCGACCCCTCCCGAAGCTGCAAACCCCAGGTCCATAGGATGTTGAAAGTGGAATCATCACGCTATAACAGGCTAGTGCGGAAAAGGTCAAGAAGAGGAAGACACTGCTATTTCATTGGCAAGTTGGGTATTCAACAGCACAAGAATGTTCCATATTCCTTTGGGAGTAATTTTTATCAGGGACATTCTGGAAGTGGAGAGGGATGATTTCTTCCATGAGAAAGATAGCAGGACTATTTTTATTTATTTTTAAAATTACTTTTACAAAGAAAGAAAGAAAGAAAGAAAGAAAGAAAGAAAGAAAGAAAGAAAGAAAGAAAAGAACATACTTCAGTTTCTCCCTGCCAAAAATAATCCAGCCACTGGAGTGATTTTAATCTGTAAGAAAAAAATTAAGAAAATCACTCC
Organism: Iguana delicatissima; assembly: GCA_948472985.1. Classification (NCBI taxonomy): domain Eukaryota; kingdom Metazoa; phylum Chordata; class Lepidosauria; order Squamata; family Iguanidae; genus Iguana; species Iguana delicatissima. Next base: position 114,251 of record CAOKZL010002462.1, read on the forward strand.
TAGCGATTGCTGACAGAAAAAGCACAATCATGGTTATCGTGTGGGACGCTACACAGCCACAAAGGGTTCTTCTAGTGTTTAATAAGGGCAGTACAAAAATGAATTAGCTGCTGAAAACCATGTCTTGGGAAAGTTACTTGTTTGAACTACCAATCATAGAGTTGTAAACCAAATCAAACAACTTATTTAAACTGTGGAACACTTACAAAAACTTGTCCAAGGCACAGAGCCAAGCGGATCCACAGAAGCTGTGTCACAAGTGCAGACTGGCCCAAGAAGGAGACCAAGATGAAACTCCACAAATACAGGAAAATTGCTTTGGTTTTTAGCCTCAGAGCCCATGAATCAATTTACGTAAGGAAGCAGGTGGCCAGGTTACACTGACTGTGACATGGCATAAGCAAGGCAGATCCATATGATTAGGGGGTCATGTCTTCCCTGCCAATTTCTCATTCCTCTACAGGGGGTGAGGGGCAGCCTCACGTCTTGAGAACCATGCCATTGCATTCAGTATGGGTCACATTGTTTGCTGCTGTGATGAAAGAACACCAGGAATGATCCACATTCCTCATGCAATTTCTATGTTTATACATGACATCTGCAGAGTCATTTTCTCCTGTGGGAAATGGCAGCACCAGCAAAATGTGGTATCACCACTTTCCAAGAGAACATTTATCCAGAAATGCATTTTCTTGGATTTTTCCAGCCAAAGATCACAATAACAATTCGAGCAGCTACTGTAGAGCAAAGGTTCAATTATTCTTCTCCATAAACTATTCTATTTATCCATTTGAGCTCTCTATAATTGAAAGCATTCAATTATTTTCATTCTGAGGGCTGCCCTTTACAGCTTGCTTTTACTGATATTTCCTCATTCCTCCAAAGCAAATCCCAGGGCTGATTTCCTACTGAGGCCAAATTGCACAAATCACATGATTTGCAAACAACAACCTCTCCAATTATCTACTTATATTTCAAGTCCCATTGAGTTCAGTGGTAAGCACCTACTTAACCTACTTCCATTGATCAATGAGCCTTTGACCTGATTGCACCCATTGTTAGTAATGATCTACAGTAACAATATTTAGATGGCAATCATCTTGGTGTAAAAGTGTGCTGATTATGATGGAGTGTAGAAGGTAGCACAGAAAAATCTTGTGAATAAAAATGTATTACGGCTGAAAATATGAATGGGCTGCAAAAACAGCTGCTTAGATGCTAAGCTTTAAGGTGACACTTTAGGATGATTTTTTTCCTTTTAAATTTTCATCTATCTGCAGCTGAGAAAAACTGACGGAGATTGACAAAGCAAGTGACACCAGGATGACATGAAGCTGTCAAGAAAAAAAAAATCAGCTTCAAACAATGACAACAAAAAAGGCCAGGCAAATATTAGGAATGTTCAACTTATGGATGTTGCTTCCAGCTTCTAATGAAAGAGCCATGAGGCTTTTTCTTTTGCAGCAACTAGAAGTGAAGAAGGGATTTGAGAAACACAAGGGGAGGAGGAAGCCTGCTTATGGCTACTATGAGAGAAAATGCATCCAGTTAGCTGAGGGCAACATAGCATTTCTCTAAGCATTTTTCATTCTGTGCCTTTCCTCAATCATTTTCATCCAGAAAAGCATTTGAAGAGTTGATCTTTCACCCTGAGAGGGGAATGTACAGTCCAGCAAGAGATGCAGTTAATGGTGTGCAGTGGTGGCTTCCGAATCAGTGGGATGGTGAATCCAGTTTGGGTTTTAATCTGGACTTTAAAGAAACTAAGGCAAAGGCAAACTCCCTTTGGGCATATCTTGCCAAGAAACCCTGTGACAGGGTTGCCTTAGGGTTGCTGCAAGTCAGAGATGAGTTGAGGACACACAACAACAACAATCCAAAGTGTTGACCTCTATTCCCCCCAAAATATCTCCAACATTTCAGAAAATTATTTAAAGTTCAGACTAAAACTTGGAGCAGATTCATGGAAGCCACCAGTAGCCACTGGGTATACACCAGATGATTCTGCCAATGGCTGTCCTGTTTCTCAAACATCACTTGTCCAATATAACAACTATAGAGCAACATTTTGAGGAGGTGGGGGAAACCTCAGCCTGAATTATCAGATTGATAATTGACCATCAATATAACCAGATTTCACAAAGGAATTGTGTACAGCCTGATAAAACCATTCGTTTGTATACATTCATCACCCCTTTTTACATGAAATAAATTATGCTTTTCTTCTTCTGTCAGTTAACAAATTTTGAACATCTTGGTCCCACTGGTCTTCAGCATCAAGGTATACAGTGTGTATGTCTCTGTTTATATATACTTGTGTTATCTGTGTGCATGTGTAAGCATACTCTCATACATATAGATGTAGAGAGATTTCATTATTATTTTGTAGCCTCTGCACAGATTATTTCTTCCAGAATGCTCTGAATGGATGGACGCCCTGACCAGGGTCTTCTCTTGTAGAACATGTCTTCTGCAAGTGCAAGTTGCCCATCCACGGAAACTATTCACAAGATTTCAGAGGTTGAGATTGGTTCTCTGCATAAGGAATGGTGATCTACACATGAAGATTAGAGATGGGCAATGCTGCAACAATCCCCCTCCATCCTTTCACACACACACACACACACACACACACACACACACCAGTTAAAAAAAATCTGTGTGGGGCTTGTGTCTGCTTGTCTCTTTCACATATCTGACTAAATCCTTCCTGTAGTTCAACAGCTTTTATAATATATCAGGACTTAGTTGTTCAGTAAATTACATTAGAGCCAGCATAGTGTAGTGGTTTGAATGTTGGACTGAAACTCTGGCCACCAAGGGTCAATTCCCCTACTTGGTCATAGAAACCTGCTGGGTGACCTTGAGTGCATTGCTCACTCTCAGCCCCAAGAAAACTCCAGGATTGGTTCACCTTAGGGTTGCCATAAGTTGGAAACAATGTGAAAGCACATAACACATACAAATGACATTACCCAGTTACTTTATCTCTGTACAGCAAATGACACAACTAAGGCCATTTCCACACTATACTGTTATAGTGCTATTGTTCCACTTTCAACATCTTATGGAATCCTGGGATTTGCAGTTTGGGGAGGGGCATTTAGGATTCTCATCTAAAGCAGGGATGGGCAACAGATGGATATATACATTTCCCCAAGGCAAAACCTTCACTGCCAAAACTGGGCAACAGTTTGTGTGGTAAACGTTGCTGGCAAATTAGGAACTCTCTTCCAAGTGCTTGTTTTAATAGGATTTTCCAGTTTGCTGCAAAAAGAAAAAAAATCAACAGTGTGATTTGCTGCCCAGCTTCAGTGGCACCAGGGGGTGCAGCTCATGACAAGTCTCAGGGGCTGAAAGGTAGTAGCCCCTGAACCTGCTAAAGTTGCCCAGGCTGCTCTGAACCACAAACACAGTACAAAGATATGCAATGTTATGCACACTTAAAAAAGAGTAAACCCTACTGCATTAGCCGATTCTTACTAATTAGGATGCATGCATAGGATTGGGTTGCAAAACATAAGTTTGCTCCTTAAACAGGTATCAAAAATGAGGTTGCTTCTTTTGCAATTGTTTTGAAACAAAATGACAAACAATTGGAACACCAGCTACTTTAAAATTAGTATGACATTGTTTTGAAGTAACCAGGCAAGTTAATAGTAAAGTTAATGGATGCAGTGTTTTGCTTTGTGCAGTACACCAGCACAGTTGACAATGTGGGACCTACAAACTGTTGGAATTACAGGTTAGTTGTTGTGAAGACGATACCATGTCCTCACAGCAGGCTTTTGTTCATGCAACATAAAGGGAGAAAGGAGAAAATTCAGTACTGATTACAGCTATTGCTGAACTTACCATCTCTGTCTCTGTTGCTACAGCTGCTGCTATTACTGTACTTGGCCTGGCAACCTTTCCTACTCAACTCACTTACCTTTAAACTTGTCTTGCTCAGATAGTTTCTTTGGCATTTATGACCTAAAGTGTTACATTATTTGCTAACGACATACTGTCTTCCAGACATAGAGGCTTTACTTTTACATTTTTGTATGAAAATCAGAACAGATCATTTGAGCTCTTTTAGTATTTCAGTACCTTCCATAATTCCATGGGATAAGATCAGCAATTCGTACACAATGGAATCAATGGAATCTCTACCATTATTATTCCCAAATGGAACAGAAAATAAGAATTAAAAAATTGCAGGATCCTATTACTATACTACATATACATAATTCACAATGCACCCCACTCCATTAGACCACGTTTGCACAGTTATACAATGCTCACACCTTGTTCACACAGAAGATAGTCACACATCTTATTCTCATAAACAATTCAACTGTGCACACACGCATGTTCACACACACAAATTATTTTAGTATACCGAATTCTTCCATTCAATCGACTCATACACACAATGATCACCAATCAAAAGGAGCCATGAATAAGTGGGTTTGCCCCACCCCAAAGGTTGGGGGAATGGAGGTATTTGTAAAATGAACAATGAATACACCCTTGTTACTTAGCTGAGTGTATAGGAGATGCAGATTTACAGGACATCCAATACAGAATTAAGTACACCTAAAATGATTTAAACAATTTTGTTGGATTGTGGCCCCATATGTACTGGGGTGGGAAATGAATTATTCTTGCTCTCTAATTGTGCCCTATAGGGATCTTTTTGGAATTGATACTCTGACCCACTTTTTTTTCCCCCATGGGTAGGAAAAGACACCTACCACCTAGCCTAGTATTGTTAACTCTGACTGGCAGCAGTGGCTCTCCAGACTTTCAGGATGTTCTTTTCTAGCCTTACTGATAGTTTCCCATCCAAGTACTAATCAGGTATCACTCTGCCAAGTTTCTAAAATCAGATGGCCCAGAGGTCAGGAGCGAAGTCAGTTTCCCTCATTGGATCAATTTTGGGCTCCTTTACTCCTCAAAAACTGAAAATAGGTGTCGCCTGATGTCCAGTTCAATTTCCTAAACTGGCAAAACAAGGGGTCAGGGGTGTGCCATGTTTCAAGGAATAATTTTGCCTCCTGGAAGACTCCAGAAGCATGATTCTTCTTTTCCAGATTAAGGGCCACATGTTTCCTTACCCTGCTTCACAGCAGGGATATTATTGTGCCCACATCATTTCAATGGTGCATTTTCAACTGAGCAGAATTGCTCTATTTATTGACATGAACAGTGAAGACTAAATAGACAGGAGCTGTACATTGACATGTGTCAGTAGACATGATCACTCCAGTGCACACAAACCAGACCCCTTCTTCCCATTCTTCAGCCATTTCAAGAGAAACAACCTTTAAACCAGCATGAATCCGAGCAGCCTCTACAGCTGATTCCCAGCTATCAGCATGGCAAAATCTCAAATGGATATTTGAACCTGCAATTCAAAGGATAACTACGCATACTTTGGATTGTGCTCTAAGCTGCAAATGGGCAAACATGAGCAGTTGCCTTGCAAATATTTCTTAAAATAGTCAACCATCTGGGATTTCCATTGCCATCTTTTAATTTAAAGGCATACTTTGGTTATCAACATTTCAATATCTGAACAGTTAAAGAAATGTTGTGCCCTTCTGAACAGGTACAGCAACAAATAAAACTGCAGGCATATTTTCAAATGTTAAGCAATTTATCTTGCTAAAGGCTACATATTTAGAGCAGGGAAGCACTTCAACTAGATTGATACAGTTGTTGTTTCAGCGCTTGTCCAAATAGCCTTTTATGTTGCAATCAAGTAATAGATACAAGATTGACAAGTTACAAAGAAAAGGAGCTTTCAGTCAACAAACAGACTAAAATCCATTATTGCAGTGTGTGCACTGTGTCCTAGACTTGTAAACACATCTTCATTGATCCCATAGAAAGATAGTAATATCTCCCCTTGTATGGCTCAATCAAGATGCTTTTCACAAAGAAAAAGTGCAAACAGTATTGAAAAAGCAAGAAGAGACTGATGTTACAGTGAAACAGTAAATAATGGTTGGTGTCAGGAAACCTATATATAACCTCTCAAAATCCTGTCAACTGGAATGAAAGTTATAACCTCTCTATTACGCATATAAAAGATCAAAATGCAAGTAATGTGGATGTAAGGCCTCTTGTTGTCATTCAGGTTTTACTAGCTGACCAAATCAACAAGAAGAAGAATCTCTACTTTGGCACAGTTTGTAGGACTACTCGTAGACCAGACAAGTATCTTAGAAAAATGTGTATTATTCAGAATTTTCCTTAAAATAAACATAAGAAAGATGGTGGTACAAAAGCCACAGAACTGGGGGATGGAGGAAAAGAAGTTTGAATTCAAATTCTTGTCACAGCAAAATTAGAAACTCTGGAATTGCCAAATAAATATATTTAAAACAGTGGACAAATGTAGAAAATTGGGGTTGTTACTAATTTTTCATCCAGTATTTGGTGAACTCACATTATCAACTTTTTAAAATAGTTGTCTTCTGTGCCTTTGTTGTTGTGTGCCTTCAAGTCATTTCTGAACTATGATGACTCTAAGGAAAACCTGTCATGGGGCAGTTTACTCAGAGGAGGTTTTCCACTGTCTTCCCCGGAGGCTGAAAGAGTGTGATTCATTTAGGCCAGTGGTTCTCAACCTGTGGGTCCCCAGATGTTTCTGGAGTTCAGCTCCCAGAAGCCCCAGCCACTATAGTCAATGCTCAGGGCTTCTGGGAGCTGAAGTCCACAAACATTTGGGGACCCACAGGTTGAGAACCACTGATTTAGGTACACCCAGTGGGTTTCTATGGCTAAGTGGGGATTTGAACCTGGGTCTCCCAGAACTCTAGTCCAACAATCAGACTGCTATACCACACTGATAAAACAGAAATGTGTAACAGATGGATCTTACTCCCAGCATGAAGAAAAGGGTAGAATATTAATATTAATTTAGCTCACTTATCTGACCAACACACAGAGACACAGATTGATGTGGGCATTTTCTCCCAGATTATATGAACTTGAAGAAGGGTAACAGTGATGATTTTTTTAAAAAATTAACAATCATATCATCCCCATGCCAGTTCATTCACAATGTCATGATGAAAATAGCTGTGCTGCAGCTTTTGATGCAGGTTTTTTATCCACCAAATTGGACAGAAACAGCACAATGTGAAATACATCAAAACTGCATCTCTGTAGTTTACAGTAGCCAGTCTCGAGTATAAATGTGGCAGGGGGAGAATTTCAATCTGCAGTGATTTACTTTTCATTTGAACTTTATAATTACCTTATATTTTAAAAATAGGTATGTCTGAAACTTGAACAGTGTATTTTATGCTGTAGCTCTGCACAGATAATTCAGTGACATACATAAACATACAAAACCCCTAGAAATCTTAAATACTGGACAGGTTCACCTTTTCTCTTCAAAATCAGCAGTAAGCAATGTTACTTAAATTTCTCTCTGACACTTATGACAACCAACTGGGTTTTGAAACTAAATAAAAATCCTTCATTAAAATACCCAGTTGACTATGAAGTACAGAAACTCTCTTCTAATTTTGCAGTCCATATATCATGATTCAGTTTCATAGCTTAGGCTTTCAAGAGATCATTTGTGGATGATATTGAAATATTCACAAGGAATTCAGTGTTTAGAAGTAAAACAAAATTAGATAAAAAAAGCACATTTCCCTTCAGCAAACTAAATTATTATGGGTTTTACTATAAGAAGATTTTACGACCATCTAGGTCCCCTAATTTACAGCTAAGTTTATCTACAGCTAACTTTATCACATAATCTATATGTGCACAGGCAGTATTTAATGTTTTCAACCCAGTCCCTCATGGGCAATAATCTACTGCACAAAACTATTAAATGTAATTTACCTAAATTGTTAGTCTTTCCTTGAAAGGGTGCTGCTCAGAGCAGACAGATAATATTTCAGTTACCTTCATCCTGGGTCTGCAATCCCTCATTAACAGTTTGGTCCACCCTGATGGACATCTTACATTGATACTGAGTAATGTTCTTTTAGAAGAATAAATTGCAAACCACAGGATTCCATAGGATGTTGAAAGTAGAATAATAGCACTATAACAGTGTAGTACAAAAGCGGCCTTAGAGTGGCCATCCATGTGAATAAGACACTGTTATTTTAAAGGGATAACAGTGTAGTGTAGAAATGGTCACAGGGACCATATCTTGCAGCCAACTCAGATGCCAAAGGGACTCTTCCTCATTTTTTTTTCATTTTGTTTCCTAGCAGAAAATTATTTGAGGTTTTTTTTTTAAGTAAATTCAAAAGTTAACTTCTAATCTAAAAAACACAGTAAAATTGCTCCCCAGCCTTATAGGAGGTCTGAGGGGCAGTTTTTAAAATTTCAGGGGGTGGGGTACAGCAAAAGTTGTAGCCCTCCAAGGGCCCATGTTGGGCCAATGCAGTCCCCTTCCCAAGCCCACTCTCAAATTACCACAGCCATTTTGTCAATGACCAGTGATAATGATCTGAATGTTACTGTCAGTATTTTATTTTCCTCTGAACTGTGGTGTCTAGAACTAGACAGAGTATCCTGCTATTCTGGTACTGTGTCTAGTTCTGGGCACCACCATTCAAGAAGAATATTGAAATGTAAAATCTCTGGAAACCAAATCCTATGAGGGCTGGGCTGGCCTGGGTATGTTTGGCTTGGAGAAGAGAAGACAGAGAGGTGAGATGACAGCCATCTTTAAATATATGAAGGGTTCTCATGTAGAAGAATAATGTTCAGAGTAGTGGTCTCTGGCAAAGAAGAGTAGTGGTCCCTAGAAAGAAGTATATATTTGTTGCCAATGGGCACAAATACGATGTAGTTCCTGGCACACTGGGGAAAGAAAATTGCCAGTCACTCATATTACATAGCCTGATGAACACTGATACCAAAGAAAGAGCTTTTTTTTTCTGCTGCTTCAGAGACTAGCAAAATATATCAGCTGGCTCAGATGACAAGAAAGGGGATTCCACCTAAACATTAGGAAGAACTTCTTTGTTGCAAAAGTTGTTTGACAATGGAATGTGGTACTTTGGAAGGCAGTGGACTCTCCTTTGCACATCTTTCAACAGAAGTGGGATGGCCATCTCTCAAGAGTGCTTTAATAGTGCATCCTTGCATGGCAGAGGATTGGATTAGATAGGCCATTTCCACACTAGCCTATTATAGCACGATGATTCCACTTTCAACATCCTCTGGAATCCTGGGGTTTGCAGTTTCGGGAGAGGGATTCCAGAGGATGTTGAAAGTGGAATCATCGCGCTGTAACAGGCTAGTGTGGAAATGGCCATAGCCTTTGTGGTCTCTTCCAGTTCTTTGATTCTGTGACTTTACTGTCTATAATACTCCCCATATGTATACTATGTACATACTTGCAATCCTAGATAAGATAATGGTTTATGCATTTGGCTAAATGGACTCTAGCCTACAAAGGTTTGTGTGTGTCAGTTCTTAAGGTTTTACAGGATCCTCTCTACATCTATGAATGTGTGTTTGTGTGAAGGAGACCAGGCTGGCTGGGAGGTTTTGAAAGTAATTTTATTTATCAACTAAAATATTTATATCCTGCCCTCTGTCTAAAGATCTCAGGGCAACATACCAGAAAATGAACTTTAAACAATATAATGCTTACATTGTTAAAAAATTAGCAAGTTAAAAGATGACAGACTGAAACAGTTAAAATGCTTTAAAATGATTTAAAACCACATATATGTGCAGATTCACATAAAATCAAGGCTTTAGCCATAGTACAAAAATCTCAAAGCAGTTTTTCGAGGCTCTGTCACATACAAGCTCAGTGATACTCCTAATTCCAAATAATGGTGTTTGTCTGTCTTTGTACACACATGTACACACCTGCCAACTTGTGTTGACCCCTGATCTCATAGGATATTCATAGGCAAAGAGTACTTAAAAGTAGTTTTGCCAGTTGCTTCCTTGAAAAATAGCCCCATAGTACCTGGTATTCATTGGCAGTCTCCCATCCAAGTACTAATCAGGGGATGACCCTGCTTAGTTTCAAAGATCAGAAAGGATGTATTGACTTTAGGGTATTCAGGCTATTCCATGATGATATACAAGACAATTTTAAAAAAGGAATCACAGTGCTTGGCTGTATGGAGCTGGCTTTGGGGAGTTGTTCTCTTCCAGCCTGGAAGCATCCTCTTTGGGCAGTACTCTTCAGGACTCTTCAGATTTGGCTCCGTGAAGACAACTCTAGGGACAGCTGACACAGTCTCTGCTGACAGGAGACTGTCAGATCCCAGCAGCTACTGGTTTCCAAGCTAGCGTGGCAATGAATCACTCTAGGTTCTAGGCCAAACTTCAGAGGGACTATCCAATATACCCAAAATAGGTTCAGCACCTTGAAAGTCTGAATTACAACTGACCTCACTTACATGGAAACTGCCAGCCACCTGTGCTTTCAGATAAGGTTCAGTTGTCCAGCTTTTTCAAAAATATAAATTCTTGGCAAATGAAAAGGATAGCATGATAATAAATAAATGGGGTTATCAATGATTTCAAGGATTTAAAAGAAAACAAAACATACATTTTGTTAAATGAAAAGTTCCTACAAGAATGAGGGGAAATGGCAGGAATTGACAATTATGCAGGGGAGGGGATTTTCCATCTCTTCCACCCTGTGGTCTTCACCCCATACATGCAGGCAAAAATACCACCTTCTCCCTCTGTTTCTCCTACAAAATGGTAACTGGAAGTAATGTTGTATCACTTTCTGTTGCCATTTTGAAGGGGGAAGGAGGGAAAGAAGGTATTTGAGAGGAGTGGAGGCCCAGAGGTAGCTGGAGAGGGCTTTTTTAATGTTTGCAAGATGTGGGCATTCAGGGATCTTTGTGGATACCAACAAGGGGCTTCAAGGGTCACAAAAGTGGGGAATAGGGACCAAATGCATCCCAAAGGCTGCACTTTCCCCAATTCCAGAACGATAGTATACATTCTAAAGAGCAAGGAAATGTTTTCTTTAAATGGTCAAATTGTCTAATGTGCCACTTCTTGAAATTATCATTAAAAGTAATATTTTAGTAACGAAGTTAACAATGGTTTATGTGGTAAACCAAATCTTTCCCTTATTTTTATTCCAAAATGCATGAGACAGATGGACTCCAAAAATACTACCATAGCGAAGGTGCATTTGTTCATTACTTCTTTCATCTTTTCTCCTTGATCTTTCTAAGTGCATGAGAGTTTTTTAAAAATAAGGTGAAATATTCTAACAATATACTTCATTATGGTATTCAGCATGCAGTGTTCAAGTAGGTTATTTAGATGTTAAGAGAATATGGGGGGAGGGGATTTTTCTCCCAGAAAATAAAAACCGAAAGTTGTACATTGAATGAATTCACATAGAATGTTGTGACTGAAACTTTGCATTTCATTATCTTAATGTAAAATGTAAATAGAGATTCCAAAGTGTCATTCCAAATGTCATTGCAAAGTGGAAAATGTTACAACTAGTACCCATTACTATTATGCAGCCAGTGTGGTGTAGTGGTATGACTATTGGACTATGACCCTCGAGACCAGGATTAAATTCCCTGCTCAATCATGGAAACCCACTGGGTGACCTTGGATGCATCACACGTTCTCAGCCCCAGAAAACCCCATAATAGGTTTGCCTTAGGGTTGCCATAAGTCAGAAACAACTTGAAGGCATACAACAATAAATTATAGTGCAGAGTGCATTACAAACTCTCTTTGATCAATAAAGTGACAGTAATACAAGACCCCTGCACTAAAATTCTAGGTGAGAAATGCAGTCAAATCATACATTGAAAAACTTTGTTTATTTGAAACCCCTAGTAAACTGCAATCTTTCAGGAGGAAGGCAGAATCCATAATTTTAAACCATTTTGTTCAGCTGACAGCCCTAAGAGAGACAACGATTAAAGAACACACAGATTCTTTTAATGAGAGTGGAGAATGTTCACTTGTTGCCACTTTGTTTACAATCATTAACTTGAAGTTATACAGCGTGGCCGAGATCCTATATTGTCTGATGTAATATATATTTTCTCAGGCTGCGCTGGGGCAAGAAGCACAAGTGCCATGGCTCTGGAGGCTCCGCACGCACGGTAAGTGCATGTGGGACCCTGGAGTGATGCGCGATCACGCACCATTTTCGGCTAGAAGTCGAAAATGAAATAGTGCATGATCGGTGCCTGCCAGCCCTGGCAGCATTGTGCAATTGCAAGGACATCATGTGGACAGCTCCTCGCAATTGCACGACGCTCTAGAGGCCCTTTCGCATGGTGAATGCTGTGCAAAAGGGGCCTAAGACACAATGTGTCACTGTGATAGCCACTGCCAATGGCCATTCTGTGGGTTGTGAGGCGTGGGGAAAGGATCAGAAAAGCACCTGGTTACATCTGTATAGCAGACATAGATAGAGGGAATGTTTCACCAGGATCTGTCAGAATCCTCAGTGAATGATGCCATCAGTTTGCATCTGGCTATGGGAAAGTACCCAAATGTTTCTCTGACACCCTTTGCTTTCCATCAGCAAAAGAATGGTCATGGGAGGCTGCTATCACAGCGAATCCTGGCTGGGCAGAGGAGGACTTTGGTTATTTTCAGAGGGAAAAGGGGAATGCCAACCTTAGCAACAACAACAACAACAACAACACATATGCAAGCATCAGGTGGATTTACACTTGCATACGTCCCTAAAGGATGCCAGCCTCTGTTTAAATATTGTGTATCTCCAATAAAATATTTTGGTATTTTAAGGTACTATAAGAACTAAAGTCACACTCCTATATCCACTCACCTGGAAGCTAACTCCATTGAACTCAAGAAGGTTTACCTTTGAGTAGACATGTGTGGAGCTATGTTCCTCATGCTGATTATTGTTCTTTTGGGGACCAGTCCAGAACTTCTACAACTGGGCAGCTGGATGTTGCAGATCTCCTTTTCCATGGGCAAAAAGAAAGCTTTGTCTCCCAAATCTCTTTATTGTAATGATGGAAAGATCTGTTTTCTTTGCTGTGCTGACAACAGTAGGTACTGAAAAGGATATGTCAAAGGAATCTTTGGATCTACCAGATTCAAAGTCCCCTTATCCTCTGATCATTGTCGTTTTATTTCCCTTTGAAATCAATGGGGTAGCAAATTATTAAAAAAGGAAAAAGCAACATTTCTGGCCATGCAAACGTGCTCACACAAAACCCCTGAAAGATAAGGAGAAATCTTCTTGCCATCTTCATTTTTCCTACCTGGCAGGGGGACTATGGGAGTCACAGTTCAAGTAATTTTTCTAAACTCAGCTCCCAAATAGGAATCTGTGAGCTGCCTTCTGGCCTTATCCAACTCATGTCTTATCCAACTTTTTCAAGATCTTCTCCAATTTGCAGTTTTAATAAAACAATACTTCTTCTATTTTTGCGATGGACAGATGAGCAAAACACTTTGGCATAACATTGATCCATGTCAGTGCCCTCAAAGTGACATAAACTCAATTCCCCTTTGGAATATTAAATTATCTAACAGTCATTATGTGACACTGTTTGGGCATACCTCTGCTTTGGACAGGAGAAGTAGGCACCAAATCTGAAATAGAGCTACTTTTTTAAAAAACAGCTATATTGTGGGACCCTGTACTGAATCCTAATATTGTGAGAGGACATCGCTGTTTGCTGTGGCATCTATACTGTCCAACATTTCACAGTTGAAAACCAAGGAACATGTGTGGCCATGCAGCCTCTGAGTGTGGACAAGGTGGCAAAAGTTATTAAGGAGATAAAACTGACATGTTTAGGAGAAGCTGCAACAAGTTGCTTTTGCCTGAACTTACTGGAAAGGGCAAGATTTTATCCCTCTGTTCCTCTTTCCCCTGCTGGGTTAACTGAGTGCAAACTATTTTTTGCACTTTGGTCTCACTTTGAGGACAAAAGGAGAAATGGGGGAGAACAGAGAAATTGAAATATTTTAAAAGCAGCTGCAGTTAATCAGGACTGTTCCCGTCAAATTGGGATTTGTTGGAGTGATGAGCATCTTACCAAAAATCTTCCAAGCGGCAGATTTTGAAACTACCTTGGTAGAAGCCACAAGATTGAATTAGTTATGGTTCTTATTTTGGCTTGGTAAACCACTAACACTAAAATTAGGAGCAGGATTTTTCCCTAAAAAAGAAAGTACTTGTGAAATGTAGCCTTCATCTTAAGTCTGACAGTTGAGACGCAGGTACCATCACTGCCTCTGAAATATAGGTGCAGCTATTTGCATAAAATGTTGACAGAAAAATCCAATGTACGATAATAAAACTGAGCCCAGCACAAATCACAACACCAGAAATGTGAATTAAATGCATGGAATAAAGAATCACTTTCTTAATTCCTGCAGGACAAGAGTGGGCAGCACTTAAAAACATTCAGCATTGCCCGTTATATACACCATTCATTTTCACAAATGGAGTCTGTTTCAATTCTCAGCTGTTGCATGATGATTTGACTTGGAGCAAAGGCAGCATAATTGGGTAGCAGCTAAAATGAGCTTCATTTGAGAAGGGCTGAAAGATCCATTGCTAGATTTCCAGGAGTGTGAATTAGAATTCTAAGACTATATGAAACAACTAATTCTATTCTTTAGAAGTGGAAGCATAAAAGAAGTTTAGGTTTTCTTATTTCAGGCTTTAATTGAGGCCTAGGTTGTAACTCATTTTCATCCTTGAATGGGTGGTAAAAACATACACAGCAGGTAATTCACACTACCTGAAAAACTGTTGGTGCTGTAAGAAGACTAATCAGGATAAGCTTCCAGTAGCAAATTATCAGCTACAAATTAAAATCTTGGCTTATGTCTGCTAAAAGCAACCTTTTATTTCCCACCAATGTACATATGCCAATATTAGTAACAGTTGGATTGCTCCACAATATGAAGACTAAGGTGGGGGCAGGAGGGTATTCTGTTTTTATGGCTGCAGTCCTGTGTAGTACACATGGTAAAATAATTCACTTCAAAGAGAGTTACTTTTAAGTAGCTGGGCATAGACATAGAGACAACTCTAAAGGAATTTGAAATGAAAATATTTCAAACAATAAGGGAACAAAAATACAGTATCTAGACATTAAGGTTTTGCAAGCTGTTTCTAACTCATTGCACAATTGTGATACGTTTTTTAAAGTTGTCCTACGCACACAGGCAGCAATTGTTCCAAGAAACTGATTATTGTAAAGGAAACAGCTACAGATAAATCAATCCAATCCAGATCATACACAGATAATTCAGGACAATGAAACCAAGTAGAGGGGGAAAGTTTCAGCCATTCCAGAAAACATTACAGAAAGCCAGGAGCTGAGATAACCAACACCAAAAAGGGGTAAGACAAGGAGTCAGGAATCCCAAGAAATATACAAAAACAGAAAGGGGTCCTTTTATCATCTTCTGGCCATCTGGGTAATCAGCTTGTGACAGTGCTGAAATCCAGACAGGCAGAGTTAATATCAAAACTCCACCAAACGTTCTTAAGTATTGGAACCTTAGAATATTTATGTAGGAGAATGATCTGGCTCTCTAGGTAATCTTTCAGGCTGCTTATTGCATGCAATCATAGCTACACAAATGTATTCGTCCTCCTTAGGGAAAAGCCACAGACATGTCAATATCCAGGAACACTGCTTTCAACACATTCCACTGATTTGCATACAAAGCATCATACATTCATTGCATTACAGTATTTGTATCCCAAGTCAGATGTTATACCTTCATAATGACTGAACCTTTATCTCTCCCTCTCTCAGCAGGCTTCTCTATAATGATCACACAGAGAAATACTATCATCTTAATATAACTCTGCTATTTATTCATTTATTATCATATCCTCTGTTTGAGGAACTATGCTGTCTAAACAGGCATCTGTGAACACATACAGGCTTTCAGGACTTTCAGTAGTTATTATCCTCAGATAATCGAGCTAAGTTTCTTCTCTGCACCCCCGGATTCTCCCGCAAGGTCCAGGATGACGAGACAGGTGCTGTATCACCCATTTTCCCTGAAAATCTCTATCCTTAATCCAACCTCTAATTTCTTAGCTAGCTGTGTGAATGTGGTGCCTTTAATATTTGTTTGTATGTAATAAAATATCATTTCTATTACTTTAAACCTGTCTGGCTGCTTGATTGACCTGACTCCGTAGACGCTGGGTTGAAAGATTCCGCTAAGTTACCCTGCCTCTTGCTAGCTTAAGTGAGTGCTCCAGCTAATTTCCCCCAAAACTGTGTTTTATTGTTTGGTTATTTAGGGCCATTTCCACATGGGCATATTGCCCACACTAGAGCGACCTCCCCAGGAGGTCTTTTCACCGGGGTCTGCGCTAGAGCAGTTAAGAAAAGTGAGGTTCTAAACCTCAAACTGTTCTAGTGCAGACCCGGGGGTGGCGCTGTGAGTTTTATAAAAACCACCCTCAAAAGTGGTTTTTATAAAACTTACCTGTGCTACCCCGTAGCAGCCCCCGGTCAAGAACTGCAGGGACGCGGCAGCGTGCCCCTGCAGATCTGCCTGGGGGCGGGCTTCCGGCTGGCACGCCGTCCTAATTGGTGGAGCGCCGCTGGAAGCCGCCAGCCGCCATTTTAGGCGCCGCCGGGAGCCGCTGAGCGCCGCCGAAATTTGGCGGTGTTTGGAACGGTGGATCCGCGCTCTTCAGAGGGACGGAGCAACCCCCTCGTGGGTAAGCTCCGCCCCTGCGTGCGCGGCCCCATTTCGCCCCCCGTGAGGAAAGGGCCTAGGTGTCCCTCCCGGGACCCTTAGTTAACAGGGTAACACAGCCTATGGCTATGGTGTCCTCCAGATGCAGTTTATAACTGTAAGAACTACAGCTGACCCATAAGCTGAAAAACTTGAAATATTGTAGGTTTATATAACTAAACTCATAAAATGATTTCTGAGTTGCCTGTTGGCCTGTAAACTGAATTACAATTGCTAGCTTTAAGCCCGCCAGAGAGAAAGACCTGTCCTTTCTTCCTTGCTCGTTGTTAGAACATAAAGAATGTGCTCCAAAGCAGATTTTAAGTTACAGGCAGATTAATACAAGAAAGAGTAGCAAAAATAAGATACCCTGGTCCCAAAGCAATGTATCAGAGAAGTGAATAGTACTAGAAAATGTCTCATTCTCAAATGAGAGAATCTGCCTTGATCTTTCTGACCTCCCAAGGTTTCTTGCCTTCACCATGTGAACAACCCAGCGAACATCTTCTTTTCTGTTGATGTTTCCACAAATCACAGGAAGTGTCTCTGCACAAAAAGATGGTGGGAAGCAACACACACACACAATAAACATAGAAAAACTTTCTAATTGATCACAAAGATATGAAAAGAATCTATCCAATGCTCCTACAGTTGTCCCTCCACCTTCATGGGAGTTAAGGGGACAAAACCCTCAGAAAAGTAGAAAAAAGCCTCTAAACTATATTTAACACACACACACACACACACACACACAAGTACCTGTACTGGCAGGGTGGCTGGGCCCAGTCACGTGTGTGTTCCTTGCAAATTCACTCACTTACTTGGGGAGGGGGGCAGGAAGGAAAAGGATGGGATGAGGGAGTGGGAAGAGAAGGTAGATGGAGTGGATGGAGGGAGTGCCACTGCTGTAAGTGCAACCGCTGCAGCCCCTTTCCCCTACTGTTGCTCCCCTTCCACCACCACTGTCATCCCATCTGCCTACCCCATTCCCTCCTCTCCCCTGTCCCACTCCTTCCATCTTCCTAGGAGTCCCCCACACTCCTGCCCTGTTTCCTCCCACTCCTCATCCCATCCCCTTCCTCATCTGCCCTCGTGAGTGAGTGAGGGAAAACATGCACACCGCCTCCCCACTACTGCTCTCCCTTTTCCGTTACCTTCTCCTATGCTCACTTGCCTGATTAAGTAAGTGAGCAAGGGAATGCATGCACATATCCTCTCTCCCCATGCTCACCCATTCCATCCCCTCCCCACCCCATGTAAGCCAGAGACATGTGGGCCATTCCTCCTCACACTCTAGCATCTCATTCCTTCACCCACTGCTGCACATGTGGCTGAGTGAAGGAATGTATGTGTGCAACTTCCCTCCTCACGCTCTCCCATCCCATCCCCTTCCTTGCCTGCTTGCATGTGTGATTGATTGATCCAGTGTAAGAACTCACACATGACCAGGCCCAGCCACCCCTCCAATTTAATTTCCTCCCAGTGGGGTTCTGTGGGTGAGGGGGGATTTGAACCCTGCTTTCCAGAATCCTAATCTAACACCTAGACCACTACACCATGTGGGCCCTATTGCAATTTTAGTTAGATAATATGTGCAATTTATGCAATTTACACCAATTTTTTTTAAGCATTCTTGCAAATGTCTTTGATTGACAGAGAAAAAAATCTAACTGTCTTGCAGGTGAGGGGGAAATGTAGTTTCTTGTTTTCTTTACCAGAGAATGAAAGAAGTGCAAATTTATACAGGAAATGTGAGTAATGGTTGAAGGGAATTTTTATTGTAAAGGATGCCATACCTATCTAATACCTTACCTGAGCTTCCTACAAAAGCTCTGGGTAGGACTGTTTTTCAAATATAGAGAATAGCCTACGCACTTCATCCCCTGGCCTAAGAGAGAATGGTTTACCTTAGCAACCTGATGACTGTGGTGGCTTATGACCTCCAAGCTGCAAAAGCATCATAGGCCTGAAAAGCCATACATGCCGGTGAAATCCCACACCCTTGTGGAGGACTCTTTAACTCTATTTTGGTATGTACAGATCAGTGCTGATAGATGTGTTAATATGCTAAAAGATAAACAAAAGCCAGACTAATGGACACCATCTGACCAAAGCTATGAATGTCTAAGCTCTGCTGATTGCAATGAGAGAGTTAAGTCTATGTTTATAGCTTTTCCACTGCAGCTAGTTTCATGCAGAGGAGCTATAGATTACCTCTCCTTTCTTCTACAGAGCTCAAGACAGCATGGCTGATTCCCTTATCACACACACACCAATCCTATGAAGTTGGCTAAGTTGAAGGATGATGGCCAGCTCAAAGCTACCCAGTGAACTTTATAGCTGATTAGTGACTTGAAATAAGGGCTTCCTAAACCTAGTTTGACACCCTAACAGTCACACTAGACAAGGATCGACATCCTATGCCTTGAAGCTAGTGGTGTACTACCATTGGATCTTGCTTATGCCTGAATTGGCGATCCTCTCCTTGCACCAAACAGTTGGAACAGGAATGGAGGGAGAAGAACATCTTAATTCCATTGATTTTCAGTACAGAAATAAGTACAGTGGGCCCTCAGTATCCAATGTGTTTGGTTCCAGGAGCTCCCAAAATGCATGGATGCTCAAGTCCCATTATATACAATGTTGTAGTAAAATGGCAACCGTTATATAAAATGGAGAACAACTGAAATGCTTACTATTTGAATTTTTCAAAAAATATTTTCAAGCCATGCTTGGTTGAATCCATGGATGCAGAATCCATGGATATGGAGTGCTGACTGTATACCATTAGAAATTGGACTCTGTCTCCATTTTTGACAACTAGATCTATTGGTTTTGCTAAAGATTTGCATTGCTGAGACACTTTGTGATAATGGGGCTTCCCATTATCTAGACTTAGCTGAAGAGGGATATTTCCCTCTCCAAGTAAACCAAGGATTAATGAGGTGTTGGGGTTAAGTTATACTTTTTATTGTGGGTCAGCCTCACAGGTCATGGGGAGAGAATTGCCCAATCAAGGGGAAAAAGGTGAGAATCTTTGAGATGCTTTGATGGATAAGTTATAAAAATCCTTGAGAGACCATGCCTTAGAGAGACAACAAAGAAACATTTTGGAGATGAAATCTATGCCAGTAGCATGCTGCAGGCCCTAAGCCTCACCTCCTGGTCTCACTCTTCTCTTAGACCATCTAAGCCTGTGATCCCCAATCTGAGTAGCTAGAATATTAAGTAGTTAGTCGCGCTAGGTCTTTTATTATTTTGGAAGTTTGGCTGATCTGGATAATGTACTTGTTTTTATAACTATTTGTAATTTAAATGTACCTGAGGGGGGGAGCCTCTCATGAGTGTTATTTCCTTGTTTACTTGCATGCCGTAGAATAAATATTTGTAACACCTCTGTTTCCTCTCCATTGCCACATCATTCCTTGGCACACACCTAGATAGGGTTTCTCTCACTCAGAAGGAAGGAAGGGGAAGGGGAAGGACCTTAAACACAGAGATTGGCAATTCTCAGAGCAGAGTCCCACTGTACTGCTTAAATTCAGGGTAATTCAGAATCCAGTGGGTAGTGGCAGCTCAGAATTAATGAAATCTGGGGGAAATTTTCCCGCTCTTCTTCAAGGACAGAAGTCTGCCTTAGGGGGCTGGAAATTGGCCCAGTATGACACACATTTTAGTCATTCCAGAATGCATGTGTCGTATTCTCCCCTGGAAGGGTAAGGTTAAACTTCCCTTACTCTTAGAAGTCCATAAGTCTACTCAAGGCTATATGATTCAAGAGGTTTTACCGGTTGGGTCAGTCACGGTTTTCTTCCCCTAGGCTAAAACAGTGGGCCTTGTCCAAGCAAGGCCTTTCCAAAGGCACCATTACATCACAGCCCTTTCCAAGTCCCTGACCTTTCTTCACCTAAGTTTACCCCTGCAGTAAACTTTTCCCTGGGGATCCAAAATTCTCAGTCTCTTAGAGAGAGCTTCCCTCAGTAGCTGACAAAGCCTGTCACTTCCAATTTGCAGGGCACAGGGATGACTCCTGGGGCTCCTCTGTTGGCTGGGCTATTTATCTAGCTGCCTGCAGCTGCTTCTGGCTTGGTGGTCACAGGAGAGCTTGCTGGCTCTGGGCTCACCCAGCCTGACCAGTTGACTTGTACAGTCAAGCTTCTCCCTTCTTTGCTTATTTATCCCTCTCCCTTAACTTATTCTCCTGGCCAGCAATTCCAAGGTAGCCTGTTGCCACCATACCCTTTCCTCGATGTTGCAGATTACTCTGCTGGGGCCCAGGGACAAGTGAATTGTCTTCTTTTTTAATTCCATATTGCTGACTGTTGCTGGCTCTACTGGTCCCTTCTGACAGATGTCAGTTTTCTTATCACTCCAGGTTCCTTTGGTTGGATCAGGAAGCTCTACACTGGTGATTCCCTCCAGCTTCTTTACAGCCTGCCTAGGCAATATCAGTACAGACTATGGGCCTTTCCGCACTACACTGTTATAGTGCTATTATTCCATTTTCAACATCCTATGGAATCTTAGGTTTTGCATTTTAAGGAGGGCATTTAGAATTCTACTATTCTGAGCTTTTTTGCCTTAGTAAACTGCAAACCCCAGAATTATATAGGATGTTGAAAGCAGAATAATAGCACTATAACAGTGTTGTACAGAAAGGCCCTATCTTAGGGTTACCATACATCCTCCTTTTCCTGGGCATGTCTTATTGTTCACAGCTAAAATTTCTGTCTGGGCAGATTCTGTTAGGATGGAGTGCAACCAGATCTGTTGTTGATATTATTAAACATTGTTAAATAATTAAAAATGTCATTATTTACATACCATGAAGGTTAGAAATAGTTCTAGTAGCAATTATCACAGCTTACTCAGGCCCTTTCATACCTTACCTGGTGCCACTAGGGTTGTGCAGGGATCACGTGAAAAGCCTCCTCTGGGAGGGAATTGCATCCCCTGCACTTCCCCCTACACCAGCTCTGTGCTGGATGGAAGGAAGCGCAATAGCTCCGCCCCTTCCTTCTGCAGTGCAACTGGGTACTTTCCCAGGCTGCACTGGGGGAGAAAGCACGATGGCCACGCTTCCTGACATTCCGTACACAAGGTAAGTGCGGAAGGCACGTGCAATTGCGCATCATTTTCAGCAAAGAGCCAGAAATGATATACTGTGTAATTGCCGCATGATCACTACGGGAGCGACACGTGATCGCGAGGACATCATGCAGAGCCATCCTTGCAAACCCACATCTGTGGCCATTTCACATGGGAAATGGCATGCAAAAAGGGCCTTAGTAGGGATATTTAAAGTGATAGTTTTTATAGTCTGTTGGTAAATGTGTTCTGTTTACATGGCAACATTAAGTAAACCACCACAGATGTGAGACACATGGGATACATCTAGGCTAAGGTCAGATTCAATTTGTAGCTTCATAGCTTTCTAATGCATTTTAATTATGCTTTGCATTTTTGTTTTTTATTTCTTTCTTCATTCCCTATTTAACTTGCCTTTTTTACTGTTTAATAAAAATTGTTCAAATAATATCATAAAAATTTTTACTGAACGATAGCACAAAAGGCTTAAAGTAGTATTTTCTTAGAAAATGCAATTCATCTGTATGTTTCAGTAAAGGGATCATTAATTGTTGTTCCATGATTTTATATTTCTTTTTGCTTTTATATTAATATATACTGACTACTTCCATAATGGTAAGTTAAACTTATATTTGAACGACATATATAGGGGGCAATTGCTTTTTCTTAGATATTAATCTTTTATACTTGTAAATAACTATCTTAAATGTCTTTGTAATATACACATGTGAGCGCATGTGTATATACCCATTCTGTGAGGCACAGAGACCACGAAGAAGAAAAAAATGGTCACTTTCACTTTTTTCGGATTCAAAATCCTTAAATCTCAACTTCCAATCCAAATTTTGGTAAATATAACAAATTCTTATCAAAAATGAAATGAAATAAAATTTCTCAGCTATCTGAAAAAGAGTATTTCTACTGGCAGAAGAGTTTTTTGCCTAATCCTAACCCGCTAGAGCCTGTACTTTGAGTTAGAATGGCACTACCAGTCTCTTTATTCAACTCATTCTTTTGCAATGTCACATGTGCTTCATGTAAATGATGTGCTGTAATCTCAATTGGGGTTGGAAGTCATGAAGCCCCAAATATTGTTGGAATACAACCCTTGGTATTCCTCATCATTGGTTCTGTTGGCTATAACTGCTAGGAGTTGCAGTCCCACAACATCTAGAGGGCCAAATGCTTCCCATTCCTAATGTAGATGCTGTAAATGTTAATATGGCTTGATTTGTACAGAAAATAGATGGCTTCCTTGTCCTTCACTCTTATTGTTCTGTGATGATATTTTCCCTTCCCTTGACTCCTTGAGCAGTCTTGTCTGTGGGTGCCCTGTTTGGGGCTGCACCCACGTCTAGACTACTTGTGCCACTTTTGCCAGCATTTGAGGAATGACCTATAAATCAACTAAGACAAAAATGTGATGTATTACACAGTAGATGAAACATAAAACTGTTCTTTAAAAATCAGTTAAATTGCTTGGAGGAACAACAAATTCCTCCATCAGCCTATTCTTTGTGTTCTCAAGTGCAATTTAGAGGGCTAAACTAAAGCATATGTCATACCTTTAATTTTGTAAAAAGTTATGTACAAGTCTATTATTCAAAATAATCACATAACTGGGAATTTCACTGAACAGCTACCTTTCTCCTCAGCAGGGTGCCATTTTATAGACTTTAAAATTCACTAAGTTCAAGCAGCTTTCGTTCTAAATAATACATGTGCTAAATATGTCACATTAAAAGTGCCTTTGGCATGTAAATGATCCGTTTTCACCTAGAAATGCTTTTAAAAGAATCTGAGCTCACTTTTTGGGAAATTATAAGTGCATTGAATTTCATTGTCCTACAGAACCATGCAGAGTTGATAGAAGTGAACTACAATGACAAACCAGCCCTTGTCAGCCCATATACTTATGTATCATTTGAACTGTCAGAAGTGTATGCAGTTCTGTTGGCTTCTACACATTCTTTATCCCAAGCAGAAAAAAAAGATTTGTTTTGTGGCTGGCCCTTCATCTTACCAGATTGTTTTGTGTGCGGTGGGGTGGTGGTTTTTTTTGTTTTGTTTTTTTGTTTTTTTGAATGACTAAACGTTAGAAGTCCATTGTGTAGTGGATGAAAAGTTAGCATTTTTGGTGGCAAACTCATTTTGCTTGCAGAAAAAAAAATGATTATTACTTTTATTATTTTAGTTTCTATCTTCTGCTTACAGTGAAGTAGTGTCTACCTGCCAATGCTTTCACATTAGAACACAATGCAGTGGATTTTATATGCAATATAAGGTGATTTTCTCTAAGAAAAGAATTCTGACTCTTTTACATAACACGAATAAAGCTTTTTTTCTTTCTTTTTAACTTATCTTTCTTCCTCCTTTCGCTCTTCCTATGCTACCAGCACCCAGGAATGAGATTCGTTCTTGATAACTTTAAAATTGATTGTACCTTTTTGCCATCTTCCAGAACTTCATGTAAAGGAATTTAATAATGTCAAACTACATCCTGCACTTCTCCGTTTTGTTCTTCCTTGTTAAAATATGCAAAGTGACTTTTAAAAAAACCATTTGGAAGCTGTTACATTGCATTTCCAGCTTTCTTTGATAGAGGGACAAGACCTTTGGAGTCCACTGCACATTTGGCAAAGAAACAAGCTGTCAGAAACACTTGGCTCTTATTTTAAATATAAAAGCAAAATCTGTTCAAAGTCTAAAATGAAAAGAAATGGACTGGTTGTGGTCAAAAAATAAAATAAAAAAGAGGGATGCAAATAAAGCATCTTGCATCGCACTCAGCTACCTGTGTTGTTCCCAGTATTATAGCAGGTTGATTCAGTTTGCCTTCCACTAATGGGAAAATTAGTAGTGACCTTCAGCTTGTGTGGGACTCAGAGTCTTGTAAATTATACAGAAATGTTGGTATTTAAGATGCTTTGCATTATATGCTGCAATTAATTGTTACATTGTCGTCCTTCCTCCGTGGGGCTGCAATACAGCTGAAGTTCCATTTGTAAAAGGACATCCATTCACTTTAATAGCAGGACAGATCTTGGTGCGCTGTCAGTTTTTGAGTTTGGGCCAGAGACATTGCGCAGCTGGGTGAGGTAGTCATCTCAGGTAATTGGACACCAGGAACGGCAGATTATTCACTCCGGCTTCCACACCCTCCAACTGTGCATATTTGGCATGGACGCTCCTGATTATTCCTCTGTCATTCTACTTTATCATCCTTTCTTAAAATGTCTCCGTTTCTCTTTCCTCCTCCTACTTTTTTTGTCCTCAGCTTATTTCCACTGGTAAAAACTGGTTTCAAAATACAAAAAGAGTTTGTACTTAATTAATGCAACACATGGAAGAGGATGAATCTTGCCCTTCTCTGTAAATTCAGGCAAAAGCAGACTGATGCATCCTCCCCTAGCTTAACTGTTTTTTCTCATTAATTTAGCTTTTGACTTTTCTCTTGGTTTCCTGGTTTTCATATATGATATGCTGGAGGATGTGCCATGCTGGCATAGCCCCTGCTGCTGCTCCTCCAGAAAGTTGGGGAACATGAAGGGAAGGGTGCAGTTGCATTCACGCCCTGCTAGTGGTTTTCCATGAAGAATTAATTGGCCACTGGTTGAACTGAATGTTGGAGTAAACAGGCTTTAGGCCACTACCAACATGGCTGTTCTTTTGTTCTTTAAGTGAAACATAGTGTTTGTCTCTCAGAAGATGTTAACCATAATGCACCCAAATCGTGTTAATTTAGGAGAAGTTCATGAGAAACTACAATATGGACTGGATTATTGCTACTATGACTTCTGATTATGCAGCTACAGAAATATTTCCATTGAAGACACATTAGACTTACAGGTGCATTGAGGTACCACATGTATAACATTCTGCATAGCTACCAAATTACTTTTTTCTTCTGTCACACACAATTTAGATAGTAAGGTGGACATATAAAAACAGGATTCAAAAACATGCAGTAATGACAGAGATCGCACAATCAGTGTAACAAAGAAGATGTATGCTCTGTTAGCAAAGCAATATAAAATATATTTGGAGTATTAATCAGAACCAATTGAAGATTATGACCAGATTTGGTTTCAGAAAATGATAAATGTGTCTATACTTCTGTTTTTAACATAGGGCACATCTAAACTGATGGTGAAGTACTGGAATTTCTTCCTATTCTTTCCAGAATATACTGGGTGAAAATAAACCAGCCGGGGGTGCTGGTATAAAAAGTCTAATTTTACCGGGAGCTGACAGAAAATATTCCAGGATAAACAAAACATATATGGGTCTCTGAAATAAAATTGAAAAGAACAAGAACAAGAACAAGAACAAGAACAAAACTGAGACTTTCTAGTCTTTTTAATTAGTCTGGATGCACCCATACACTTTGTGAACATTGGAATAAATATTGAATAAAAATTATTAAGCATTAGCTTTTTTTTATAGACAAGACTATAAGTAGCTCTTTGCAGGAGAAATTTATCATTTTTAAAAACATCAAGCCTGAATATTTCCATTAAAGGTATAAAGAACTAAACTTTGAAAGATCTGCATTTACTACATGTTTTTTTAAATGAGTGGTCGGAATAATAATATGTAGCTGCCAAGCTGAACTGCATAAATTTATTTCATACACAATGTGTCTTTTGGTATGACAGTTCTATTTGGCACAATACAGAACGGCCTTGTGTTAGTATTTTCCCCCTTGTGTATGTTTCCACTTTGGGCGTTGGGATACCTTGGCATTTGAAACACAAAGGAACCTGAGTCAGGGGGTCTCTAGATATCTCCTTCATGGACTTCCTTTTTACCTCTTTATCTGGCATTCACAGTTGGTCTGTTTTGTTAATGTCACTTTGTGCTTCCGGCCCAGAACTCAACTGGAAAAGAAAAATTGGAAAGCGTGACACCCAGGTTCAGGAAGTTTCTTATATACCTACAACAGCAAGGCTAAATCCAGCTAACCTTCAGCTGTATGCAGCTGGCTGTGTTTAAAGATGTGCAGGAAATGATTCAGCATCCATGCTAGTGTGTCTTGTTTCTTGAGGGCAAATGACAGTGAGTCCTTTTAAGTAGCTGGAGCATCATTCAAAGAACAAGAGATACCAAGCCACTCAGCAAACAAGTCTTAGCTCATATGTAAAGCTCAACTTAACAAAGCGTAAAGCCAGTCATAAGTAAGTAAATAAATAAAAAAACACTTCTTTTTTCTGAAAAAAATCCTTCAGTAAGGAAGTAAGTAATACCAGGTCATCCAAGGCCTGTTATCTCTATCAAAATAACTAAGCAGGGTGTGTACAAGGAAGGAAACGTAACAAGACTCATAGAATCAGTTGGCATAAGTTGTAGCCAAATTCAACATTGTTTGCAGTAAACCATCCCTTATTTACATATATGTTTTTGTAGATGAGGCAGCTGTACCCTTAACCTTCTAGGAAGGGCTTGGCCTTTAAACCACGTAGTACTTCTTTAACTATGAGCTAGATGCTCTCTTCCAATTGTTCAACGGAATCACGAAAAGAGAACATTTGCCACTGCATATTTATTTCAAAGGTACATTCTATTACTGAAAAGCTGGAATAAAAGCCATCCATCCATAGAGATGAGGGGATCCCTTTGGTTGAAAAATATGACTTCAAATTTATAGGCGTTTATCTAATGATACATATCTGTGACTCCAAAACTGAATCCCAATCAGAATATTTCATTTCTGGTGAGACTATGAATTCAGACATTTCGTTTGCTAACCTAGGAGTCCATTTTTCTTAAACATTCCTGCTTATGTCTTAACAGACAGACGTTTGCTATATCAGAACTGAACATTTCTCAGACACCTAAAAAATGATCCTTAATTAATGAACGGATCAATTTTTTGAATAAAAAGACAGGGAGAGTCAACTATTAAAATAAGAACACTAAACTCATTATGAAAAATGTTAGGAATTCTCTGTGCCTCAAAAACCATGTTTTCTGCTTGCCTGAAAATCAGTGGGTTTTGAAACAATTCATACCCTCTAAGTGTCCCGATTTGGGCCAATTAATCCTCCACTGTCCCACTTTTTCAGCTGCTTTTAAAATTTCCCTATTTCTCTCTCCTCTTTCCACTATCTTTGTGGAAAGCCCCTGTCCCCCTGCTGGCTCCCTGTGCAGAACACTAATCCTCAGACCTGCCAAAAGTGCTTCTGCACATGACCAAAAAGAGACCATGAAAGGCCCTTGGCTGGCACACTGTTCATTCTGTTTCCCATCAGCTGCATGTCTGGAAGAAGATATACATCAGAATTCAGTTTTTTCATTGGTAGATTTCAGGAACTGTGCTTTAAAACTACCCCCCCCCATAATAAAATCACATCAGAACCATGAACCAAAAACTACTGGCATACATCCACCTGTTCATCCCAGCTAGAGTAGACCCATTGAATCACATACCTTTCAATTGTTTGGATTTGGCAGGACAGTCCCAATTAATCCTCTACTGTCCCACTTTTTCAGCTGCTTTTAAAACAGTCAAGTATCTCTCTCCACTTCTCACTTTCCCACTTTGTCCCCAGCTTACCTCAGGTGCTGCAAAATGAATTCAAATAGCTTGTACCCAATAATTCAGCAGAAAGGAGAGAGGCAGAATTTTGTCTTTTCCTATAGGCTCAGGCTAAAGCAAACTGTTGCAGTCTTTCCTAGCTTTTCTCTTATTACTCTCTAATAATTTTTAGCATCTTGACCACATTCTAATGTTGTTTGGCCATATGGGTTCCAGTTGTCATCTGTGAAATGTTGAAGGGTATACAATTATTCTGTGGAAGCAGTCCTAAAACCTCAAGGGGTATTGCAAAAAAGCAAAATTCATATGGTTTTTCCTCCTCCTCGACATGACACCCCTTCAAATATTTAAATATGGCTATCATGTCCCCTCTCTTCTGCAGACTAGACATACCCAGTTCCCTAAGCCGCTCCTCATAGGGCATGGCTTCCAAGCCCTTCACCATTTTAGTCGCCCTCCTCTGGACACATTCCAGCTTGTCGATATCCTTCTTGAATTGAGGTGCCTAGAAATGGACACAGTATTCCAGATAAGATCTAACCAAAGCAGAATAGAGTGGTACCATACCTCCCTTGATCTAGACACTATACTTCTGTTGATGTAACCAAGAATCGAATTGGCTTTCTTGACCGCCGCATCACACTGCTGACTCATGTTCAGCTTGTGCTCTATGTACTAAGACTTCTAGATCCCTTTCACATGTACTGTTATCCAGCCACGTGTCCCCCATCCTCTATTTGTGCATCCCATTTTTATTGCCTAAGTTCTGGACCTTACATTTCAACATTCATTTTATTAGCTTTGGCCCAGCAATCCAAACTGTCAAAGTCATTTTGATCCTGTCCTATAGGGTATTAGCAACCTCTCCCAATTTGGTGTCATCTGCAGATTTGATCAGCTTGCCCTCTACTCCTTCATCCAAGGCATCTAGATGTTGAATAGCACTGGTCCCAGGACAGAACTCTGTGGCACCCCGCTAGCTTAAAGGTATTAATGGGGACGAAGATATAAGCTAGCAGAAAGTGCAGCAGTGTGCTTTTAGTTGAATTTACAGGGAATGAAAAGATTCTGCCCCACATTTCCTCTCCCCTTTGCACGAAAACTACTTTTTCACTTTGGACTCAGTTGCTAGCAATTGAAGTAAGCAAGAACAAAGGGGGGAAAGTGGGAGGAGGAGAGAGAAGCTGGAACATTTTCAAAACAGCTGAAAAGGTGGGGTGACGGAGGATTAATCAGGACTATCCCTGCCAAATCAGGACAGTTGGAAGGTATGGGACTGATATTTAACAATGAAATCCATTTCACAAACTGAACTGCATTAGACTGGATCAAACCAAAATCAGTCACAAATCACAATTCCTTAAGAACAGAATACAGATTTTCATGTGCTCCCTCCCTACAAATGTTTTAAGTTCTCACCCCATGTGAGGTAAGTATTCTGTACTTTTGTGCTTGGTTTGTACTAAGGACTACACCAGTGGTTCTCAACCTGTGCGTCCCCAGATGTTGGTGGACTTCAGCTCCCAGAAGCCCTGAGCATTGACCATAGTGGCTGGGGCTTCTGGGAGCTGAAGTCCACAAACATCTGGGGACCCACAGGTTGAGAACCACTGGACTACACATACTTGCTATGTTGTGTCGTCTTGTATTATGTGATGCAACATCTCCCTAATAACACATTCATAGTTATTTGTATTTCAGTGAATTCATTCTTGGGTGAAATGTGACTTTCATGGCCCTTTCACACGACACAGTTATAGCACCATGATCCCACTATAACAGCCATGGCAACATCCTATACAATTATAGGGTCTGTAATTTGCTGAGGCACTAGAGGTCTCTGGCTGAATGTTCCAAATATCATTCCCTAAAGTGCAAATCGCCGGATTCCATAGGATGGAATCATAGGCCCTTTCACACTAACATTCCACTTTAACTGCCATGGTTCTATCTTTTGGAATTCTATGATTTGCAATTTAGGAGAGACATTTGGAATTTTTGGCCAGAGTAAATTGGAATCATAGTGCTATAACTATGCAGTGTGAACAGGCCCATGGATTCCCATGGTGAAAGGGATGAACTCGTAAAATTGTGTTGAAATGACTGGGTCTTAAATAGATTTCTTTACAACATCAAAATCAGAGAAAGCTCTCTCTAGGCATCTTCATCCCCCAACAATTATTAATTGTTAATACTGCCAACATTCCCAGGTTACTGAACGCTTAATTACATTTTTAAAGAAATGAAACAAAACAAAGTTGCTATGAGTTTCATACTAGAGTGGCCATCTATGTGCATAAGACACTGTTATTTTGAAGGATAAAACAAATGGAGAAAGCATTCAAAACAAGTAGTGGCCCTTTTAAAAAGAAATACTGTAAAAGATTCAATTTCATATTATATTTTTGTCCCACAAATTCATAACTCAGCATTACCAGAACAGTTATGATAACTAATTTGCAAAAGGGGAAACTGATTTAAAATGAAAGTCTCCTGGGATACATAGAAAATTGCCATTAACTTATCTGTTTCAAAATTTACAGATTATTGCCATCACTGGTATATATGTACTTTTTCTATTTCTTTCATCCATTTGTCAAATATATGGCATTTAAAAGATATCAAATAAAAATGTCCCATTCAGACCACCAGAATTACACCATGGTTTCCTACAGCCCACTGTAAATTTCCCCATATTATCACTTTAGAAGTATAAACTGTTGCTTAGTTGTCCATGTTAATGTGATTTTGGCATCTTAATTATGGGAACTGAAAATATCATTTAAACCTGATTCAATTAATTGCATACATTATCTACTAAATGACTCCAATGTAATAATTAAAAAGAAATTCTACAAAATCACATTGCACAATCCAGCAATAACTATTAGCACGAAAGGCCAGGTTAAACTGCAGGCATTTGTAAAATAGGGTTATTTTGTCCATTTTGTTAGATGAGCTGATACTATTTACCAGAAACTTGCTCTTGGAACCTTGTTCTTAAAAAGTAATTAATTACAATCATAGTTTCAAGGGCCTCCCAAAAGAAATTAGCTGTGATTACGGCTATGCTTTTTATAGTAGTTCTATATTTTCCCATTTCTAGAACTAAAGTAAAACATATTTAAGTTTTTTTTAAATCTGAATTCTACAAGCAACTGGCTTGTGGTACAAAACACACTCTTTTTCCCTCCCTAATGGCAGGTCCACTACAACACAACATCCACAACAACCCATGAGGTCACAAACCCGTAACTATAAAAGTAACTGAAGAGGACTGAAGAAAGCAAACTAACCCTTGGCAAGTTAAAATACAAATACAATACAACTTAGTTATACCTTTGCTGCTGGGTGTTAATTACAAGGAACTAGTCACTACTAGCTGTGTACTTATCAACCCTAACCCAGCATGTGTTTCAGTAGGTCAGGTGTCCTTTTCTGTCCTTTTGTCCACAAAACACTCCTGGATTTTTTTCACACTAGTAGATTTTGGATAGAATGCATTTTCTACAAGATAAACCAGTGCAACGTCACTTTTTTGTATATACAAAAATGTGCTAATTCTCCCTTCTCTTTTATTTGCATCTCTTTCATCACTATCCATCCTTTTTGAACATAATATAGTATTTTCCATAGGCCAAATAATGCTGTAAATTTTGAAAGGAGTTTATCCTTCCCACTTTTTTCAGCTGTCCTGAAAGTGTACCAGTCTCTCTGTTCCTACTACTTTCTCCCTTTGTTTTCAGTTTACTTCAATTGCTGTAAATTGAGTTCAAAGTGCACAAGCAGTTTGTGGACTCAAGGAAAAGCAAACTGTTGCAGTCTCTTCTATGTTTTCCTCCTCATTAATAACTTTTGCCATCTTTACTATATCCTGATGTTGCTTTGCCACATGTTGAAGTTTCCATCTGTGAAATGCTGGAAAGTATGGAATCCAAGAAAACTTGGTAAGCGAAGACTTTGTAAGTTCCATTGGTTCTACTCTAGGGACTAACATTTAGATTTAAGCTTCTGTGACTTCTCCCATAGTCAGGGCTAGTTTTTAATCTGAAATCTTATAGGTGCATACATTCATAGGTGAATAGCTTTCAATAAAATGAACTGTTATCATTTACAGTTCTGGTTATGATATGACTCTTTGCACATTTTCCCTCTTTACTGCTAACTTCAGAACCACAGTGATGAGGAGAGTTTTAGTGTTGGAAAAATAAACCATCAAACTCACAGTGGTGGTGTGCTTATGTGTTTACAATATTATATCCTTCCATGTTTTAGTGTTATGAGCATCTTTCTTTCTTTCTTTCTTTCTTTCTTTCTTTCTTTCTTTCTTTCTTTCTTTCTTTCACTTAATAAGTGGAAACACATTCAATGAACAAAATCTCAATCTCTCAGCCTCAAACACTGTCCCTTACAGGAAGAAAACAGCTTTATATCCTGCCTTTCTTCCAAAGTATGGCCCAAAGCAGTTTAACATATATATTAAAACAAAATAGTTAAAGCAATATGTGGTACAAAAGTTAAACAACATTAAACCCATGATCCAATTAAAACATTACTTTTAAAATTTTAATTTTAAAGAATTCAAAATGCATAAAACACATAATAAAACTGCACACCCATGTTCTAGAAAAGTGGTTCTTAACCTGGGGTCTGGGGACCCCTGAGGATCTGCGGAGCCCTCACAGGGGATCTGTGAAGCCCTGCTGCAAGACCCCAACAGCAGCAACAGGGACATGGCAAAAGTGGGGGGGAGACGTTGCTTATGTTGAAACTGCTCCTCATTTGCAAACTAGGGGGCACACATATGCACATACCTCCCCCATGTCCCTGAAAAAAGAACACGGCAGCAGGCACATGTGCATGCACAAACTATGACTCTGGAGAGCAGGGTTTGAATCCCTATTTGGCCATGGAAACTCCCTGAGTGACCTTAGGCATGTTACATTCTCTCAACCTCAGAGAAAGACAAAGGCAACAAATCTTGCCAAGAAATCCCTTGTGATATGTTTTTCTTAAGATCACCATAAGTCTGTTTTCACAGGGGAAAGACATGATGGGTAGAAAGGGCCTCCCACTGTCAGCAGCACTTCGTGGTGTTTGTTTTCAAGTCACTTATGACTTACGGCAACCCTAACGAGGGGTTTTTGGTAATATTTGGGGTTTGCCTTTGCCTTTATCGGAGGCTGAGGAAATGTAACTTGCTCAAGATCACTCAGTGTCTGAGTGGGGATTTGAATCCTAATCCCTAGAAGCCTTTAAGAAAGAAAGAAAGAAAGAAAGAAAGAAAGAAAGAAAGAAAGAAAGAAAGAAAGAAAGAAAGAAAGAAAGAAAGATTTGTCAATTTAAATAAATATTTGAATAGTTAAATCTAAATTTAAATATTGAAATCTTGAGTTAAGTCTTGGGGGTCCCTGACAACAAATTCTGCTTTGGTTAGACCTCATCTGGAATACTGTGTCCAGTTCTGGGCACCTCAATTCAAGAAGGATATCAACAAGCTGGAGCATGTCCAGAGGAGGGTGACCAAAATGGTGAAGGGTCTGGAAGCTCTGTGAGGAGCTCAGTACGTTTAGTCTGCAGAAAAGAAGTTAAGAGGGGACATGTTTAAATATTTGAAGGGATGTCATGCCAAGGAGGGAGTGGGCTTGTTTTCCACTGCTCCAGAGACTAGGACAAGGAGCAATGGATTTAAGCTGTAGGAAAGGAGATTCCACCTGATCCTCAGAAAGAACTTGCTGACAGTCAGAGCTGTCCAGCAGTGGAATATGCTGCTTCAGAGTGTGGTGGAGTCTCCTTCTTTGGAGGTTTTTAAGCAGAGGTTGGATGGCCATCTGTCGGGAGTGCTTTCATGTGAGTTCCTGCATGGCAGGGGGTTGGACTGAATGGCCCCTGGGGTCTCTTCCAACTCTATGATTCTATGATTCCAAATTATATTTATAGGGCTCCCCTGTAAAGAAAAGATTAAAAAACACTGCTCTGGGATATGAAAATATCCTGATTTCATTCATGACAAATTTGCTTCACTGGAACAGTATCTAGGCATTCGTGTATTGGGTCATCTTGGATGGCATTCTCTGTATCTGCTAGGTCTTATTTTTTAAAAACCTTTATTCATATTGACAAAGAAAACTGCATTAAACAAACAGGAAGCATTACTTGGCTTCTTTTGGAAATCAGTAACTGTAAAACAAGATTTTTATACACCTGCATAAATCTCTAACACATTTATTATTACCTAAAGTGAGTTCCTGACACACTTTTGAACAAAAACCTGGAACTCTGTAGGGGAAAAGAAGTTAAAAGTTTTTTTCTGGGAGAAAAAGTTCAATTAATTCAAATATTGCCAGCAACATTGGATGTGGGACTCTTAATATTATAATTTTTGTTCTGGTATATTTGAATACAACAAGAGCACTCAAGGCTCAGCATCTAACTAAGTTTTATATAACAAATTTAGATAGTTATCTTTCCCACTATTGAGTTGAAAATACTCTATAGGGCGGATGCCAGATTGTAATAGAATGGTCCTCAGTTTCGTAGTTGCAGGGCTGACCAACATACTTCATAATTTCCATCATTTAATAGATGGATATCAAGACACACGTAACTGAGCAAAACCTCAGACACAGGTCAAAAGTGGGTGGCCAGGTAACAATAAGGCAAACTTATTACTGAGGAAGAATACACAGAACACAAAAGCAGAGAAGCACAGGTATTTATGTACTGAGTTTAGGAAAACCTGAAAAAAGGCAAAAAGGAGCCTGATGGGAAAGACTCTGACCCTTCCTCTCACTCTGACTGGAAACTACTTTTTCCACTTTGAACTCAAGTTGTAGCAATTGAAGTAATTGTAGCAATTGAAGTAAGCTGAGGGTGAAGAAAATGAGAGGAAGAAAAAGAAACATGGACATTTAAGAAGGGGCTGAGAAAATGGGCTAGGAGAGGATAGTTGCAGAGTATGGCCATTTCTGACTAGACTGTTACAGTGCTATTCTTCCACTTTCAACATCCTATGGAATCCTGGGGTTTGCAGTTTAGAGAGGGGCCTTTGAAGCCTAGAAGAAGTGGCCTATGATACTAGTATGAGAGAAAAGCCAATGGTGTCCCTTCCCCTCAAGTAACCAAGGCCAATCAAGGTCAAATTATTTTGACACTAGAGGTGTAAAATCCCGTTTAATAGCCAATGTCCTATGATTTAAATATAATCACTAGTTCCAACTTGCATAAACCCCTTAAAGCAATTGGGTTTTTATATTACCATTCAATAGCTGATTAAATGGGTTTACTCTAGCTGGCGCTAGCAACTGGATTTAGGGCTCTCCCTTTCTGGTGGTGAAAATACAGTAATAAATCAATACTCAACCATTTTCTGCCTTTTCATGCACCAGTGATGCCACTTGAGGTGGTTCTCCCATTCTGCCTAATTTCAGGGCTGGCTTTGCACTGTTGTCCCAAGGATTTTGGAGACTAGACAGGTTTTATAACCAACTGAATAAGAGACGTCTTGTGTCCCTACTCCTGAGGGACCAGCTAACTAGCTAGGCAAAATGTTAAAAAAAAGAAGAAGATATGTAGCCTAATCTGGGGTCTGTATGTCTGCTGCAATGCAGAGATAAAGCTTTATATCAGAGACATGGTATATTTTAGTCCAGGGTTGAGCAACGTCAAAGGTTCCAGGGACCATTTTCTACTACAGGCCTGTTTCAGGCCATAGTAGGCTTTCCTAGGACAAAGGGAAGGGACTGGAAGGTCTCTTCCAGTTTTGTTTTGTTTTCAAATTGGGGTGCACGTAAAACAAGGTGTAGGAGAGTCACCAGGGTGACTCGTGTCCTCTGGCGGCTTTTCAGTGTGCATTTCTCTGATTTTAAGAGATCTTGTAAAAACAACATTGGGGTGGCATGTGACATCTTTCACAGAACTGTTTTAGCCATTGATTGTATGCATGTATGTGCTTTCCAAACTGTATTAATTTAGGAGCCTTGGCAATCAAATCTGACCATTCTTTCTCATATGTTACTTCTGACACTGCAAGATCCTTTTCTTTGTTAGTAAATGCAAGTCGTTGCTGATATCTTATAACAGAGAGTCTTTTATCTCATTTACTTAATTTTAAAAAAGTGTATTCTGCTTTTTAGGGGACCTAAATACCTTAAAGTAATCAGAACTCATCTGATCTTCGAAGCTAAGCAGAGTCAGCTCTAGTTAGTACTTGGATGGGAGATCAACAATGAATACCAGGTAGGGTATAGACTACATTTCAGAGGAAAGAATGAACAAACCTATCTCTGAGTATTCCTTCCCTAAGAAAACCATATGAAATTCATGGGGTACCCATAAGTTGACAGGCAATTGAAAGCACATAACACATACACGCACATATATATTCTGCTTTTTAAATCTAGATTTCAGAATTGGTCTAGAGCAATACAGAACAGAACAGCTTTGAGACAAATGAAAACAACCACATTGGTATTGGAAGCAAGATCAACAAACATATAATGTCATCAAAATGGCATTTCTAAAGGAGAACTTAGAAAAAATGTTTTTGGACTAAAGCATTATGGCTAATGTTGTCATGCCTTGCCCTGGAGACCCTGACAATGAGAAGGAGGATTCTGAGTCCGAGGCAGAAGTTTCCCCAGAGGCAGACGTTTCCCCGGAAGCTTGCTCAGGAGATGATAACAAACAATGGCAGGGGCCTGAGCAGATGGATCAGGTAGCTGGAGATGAGACAACATGTGCTCTTACTGTGCAAGAGAGATGGTTTCAGAAAGAGGGGCTTTGCCACTCAGCGCATTTAAGTAACAAACGAGCCCTAATGAGGGAACACCTGTGGCCTTAGCAAGATAAAAGGCTGGCAGCTGGCCCTTCCTTTCCAGGGTTAGGAACTGATCTTTCTGGTTGTTGAAGTTCTGTGTTGTGTTCTCTTGTATCTTGATCCTCTGCCTGTTTGAGCACAACTTGGTTTTGTTTACTCTGGAACCTGGACTTTGTTTTGGACAACCCCTGCTCTTGCCTTGTGAGTAAGCCCTGCTCTTGCTGATTAACTGCCGGGTCTGCTCTGGATACAACAAATGTATTGGAAGTCACAGTCCAAATAATCATAATCACCTTTCCCATGTTTTGCTCTAAACTCACTGGAAGGCCTGGAAAAATCAAAGTAAAATAATATAAAATCAGTGCTGGACAAGCAGGTTTGAAATGTTCCACAGCCACAGGATCCTTCCACAGACACCACACATCTGATCCTTCATGATGAAAGCACTCAGAGAATGATGCAGATCCTAGCACACCATCAGGTTTACAGTTATCATTATATATTACTTATTTCCAGCATTTACATGTCACTTTTCATATTAAAAATCCCAAAGTGATTCACACAGTGGTATAAAATGTGGCAGTCCTTCAGGTACATGCATTGGGAAACCAACATGTATCCTGAAGTACACTCAGGAAAACAAAGTAACACTTATTTTGCTATTGCTGGTGTAGAAATGAATTGTCCTGTCAGAAATTCAAAATATAAAGTGCTCCTTTATTTCCACTGACAGTGTATTTTCAAGAGAAGGGAAGACAGTATAACATGGGTAGTCCGTGAACATACTCAGAAGCTAAAGCAGCAAAAATGGTGAAGAATAAAGTGACATTGGCCCACAGAGCATTTTCCCTAGCCAAAGCCATATTTTTATTTTCCCATGCCCATCTAGGAAACGCACATAGTATCTCCCATCATAAGCTAGGAGTGATTAGGATGTGGGTTCCCGAGTTTTAGCTACATCTGTGTGGCTTAAGTAAATGCCCTATGTTTGTTAGTTTCAAAACCATTAAATTTGAGTTATAGAGACATATCCCATTTACCTCGCAAGGACTGTTTAATCAGATTTGTTTGCCACATTTTCTATTGGTCCACACTTGAAAAACCAAATAGTAGCCTGAGGTCTACTTAATATTCTAGTGAGGAGGAATTGATTCATCTTCTCATAATTTCCAAGGGGCTAGACTATTTGTTTGACAAGCACATCAGTTGTTTTCACTGACCAGGCATCAAAGTTGATCTTCAAACCCTTCCGTTCATACAGTTGATTAAAAATCTTTTCTGAAATGGCATGCTTCTCTGTGTGTTCAGCATTCACAAAGCTGTCTTATCTGAAAGATGGGTGACAGTGCTAACAGAATCTGACTACAAAAGCTTTGTAACATCTGCAAGAAAATGTCTTGTCCAAACACATCTGTCTTCAGAGCTGAGAATTCCTTATATTTACTAGAAGAGATAGTAAAACCCTAATTACGTTCATAGTTATTGGGCTTCTTTGCATGACCCTTTCTTGTTGATGGATAATAAGAAAAAACGAAAATATCACATGCTGTGTGAAGCAGCAAATACAAAATCACATTCATTCATTCATTTGAAGCATCTATTACCCATTCTTCACTCTGAAAGCCTCCCAGAGTGCAAACTACAACAAAGCCACAGTTAACAATAAAGCAGCAACAGTGATTCAGTAGAACATATTTGCTTTGGACAAATTAAAAGTCCTTTACCGGTCACCAAAATTTAAAAAATAAAGGAGAGAGAGAGAAAGATGGCACAAGGTGAGCTTGAGGATGGGTGTCCAAAAAAAAAAAAGTTCGATGCACATGAGAAGGTCACCACCAACCTTAATTCTGATGGTGCAGAAGGAAGCAGATGGATGATCTTTATACCTGGAGAAGCCAGTTATTTGATCAAGCTTTATGCCTGGTATCATATCTGCCAACATGAGAACCAGGAGACAAGTGGCCAAGCAACATCAGAGTGTGGTCAAGCTGGCAAAAGTTGTTAATGAGACAGGCTAGGAGAGGCTGCAGCAGTTTGTTTTTGCTTGAACCTACAGGGATGAGCAAAATTCCATCCCTCCTCTCTTTTCACCATACTGAATTAACTGAATATGAACTATTTTTGCACTTGAACTCAGTTTGCAGCAATTGAATTGATGACCAAGGGGAAACATAAGGGGAGGAGTGAAAAATTGGAACATTGTAAAAGCAGCTGAAAAAGTGGAACAGAGAATGAATTGGCACTGTCCCTGACACATCGGAGCACGGGGGGCATGATGGATCTATTACAAAACAGATACACATGTAGGGCTGCAACTAAATGGTGCTGTTCCTGAATACGGTCCTTTTCAAGATTTCAACAACCCAGCCATGCTCAAGTGTATTCTAAGACGTTGTAACACAGTTGTAGCTAATCACCCCACTGCCCTGCTTCCTTACCTCAGCTCAAAGACTTGCGCCATTTCCGCACTAGCCTGTTATAGCGCTACGATTCCGCTTTCAACATCCTCTGGAATCCTGGGATTTGCAGTTTCGAGAGGGGCCGGGCACCCCTCCCGAAACTGCAAACCCAAGGATTCCAGAAGATGTTGAAAGTGGAATCGTAGCACTATAACAGGCTAGTGCGGAACAGCTTTTGTGCTCTATCTGAATCAGTTACTTCACTTCTTCAGCTGCAGGGGCTATTGCATAGTTTTGTCAGTCTGAGTGCACTAAATCTCAAACTATATAACAAGATATTCTGATTAACTAAAAGGGTGAATTGTTCCAGGACCTCCAGTCCCGCTGCTTCCAGACTCTTGGCCTACTCTGCGTTACAGCCATTCTTACTACCCCTGCAGATTTTGGACGTGTAAGTTTTTCTGTTAGTGCCAGCATGGTGTGGTGATTTGAATGTTGGACTTCAACCCTGGAGACCAGGGTTCAATTCCCCATTCAGTCATGGAAGGCCAATGGTGACCGTGGTTGCATCACACACTCTCAGCCCCAGAAAACTCTGTGATAGGTTTGCCTTAGAGTTGCCATAAGACAAAAACAACTTGAAGGCACACAACAACATAACTGTCTCTGGCATCTGTGGAGCTGATGTTAAGGTAGGAACAGTTGTGTGGAAGTCTCTTTCCATTACATGTTTGAATTAAGACTCTCCCCAGGAACCAGAAACCTGAAGGGAAGCTCACTCTAGCTGGCACAGTGAATGGTTCCTGCTGTCCATGTGTGTCTATATAAGTTTGTCAGCCTGGGATGACCAGTCTGGCCATACTGTTAGGCAACAGATGCTGGAAGGCACAATAAGGTATTAGAGACAGGAGTTGTGAGTCAGCATCCCCAGAAATAGCCCACTACATTCAAGTGTGATGGAGGGAATGTTGTCCCACCACCAGTATGTTGAAGTAAGTTTCAACTGTCACCTTTTCTGTGTGGAAGTCTGGTGCACCATCTTCTTCTTTTCCTCAGTCAGCAAAATATCTTGGACTGGGCTTGGTTTTGTGGGTTTGCATCATTATTTGCATGGGGAGACTGCCCGTGAATTCCACGTGTTGTAGGCTATACTTCAGAGGAAGGAACTGGCAAAATCTCTTCTGAGTATTCCTTGCCTCAGAAAATCTTATGAAACCCATGGGGTTGCCATAAGTCAATAGGCAACTTAAAAGCACGTGCATGCATACACACACATATCAGTGCAACCTAGTGCTTGTATGCTGACTTTGACTGAATAGTTGGGCATAAATCTTCAAAATAAATAAATCATAAATGTTTACATAGCACATGCAGTGACAGGACTTAGCTAGCCTCTGCCAACGAATTAAGAGAAGTGAAAGAGAGAAAACTGACAGTGCTATTTAAGGTCTTTATTTTTCTAGATTCAGATGCATTGAGAGACCCATCTCAAAAGATTTATTTTAGCATTGCTTTTATAGGCCCCACACGATAGCACTCCATGACAATTTACAGCAATAAAATGAAAAAGGGAGAGTAAAAACAATCAAGAGGCAATACCATAAATGCCTTCAGGTATCTTTTTCCCATCTGGATAATTACTGTGCATGCCTTTGCAGCTCAAAAGGTGAGAGGATTTTCCCTGTGAATCAACCCGAGGCCTATGCTTCTAATTCCACAGTGCTACTATTTTTTGGCCTTTAGCCACTATCAGAGTATTTACCAGCAAAGGTCTAAAACCATACAGCAAATCTCAATTCAAGAGCTACTTAATCTATAGCAAAGTAACTGGGAGGGTCTTTGTGTTTGACTGCAGCACTGTGGGGAACTGAGAACTGGATTGACAAATGAGACAAAAGATATTACTAATCCTATTCACTGTATACTATTAAATATGTATGAAATGGATTTATAACCAGTTTCTGAAGAGTTACTTTATAGTCAGGTTCATTTGCAAAATAATAATAAAAAGGGAAACCATTTCAAAGCAGATGCTTTCTTTTGAGCCTGACTTCCAAAGTTTCCTGTTCATTTACTTATGTTTCATCTATTGATTCAGGAAATAATCCTGAATCAATGTCCCACCTTGTCAAATGTCCACTTTTTGACTCTCTTTAAAATTCGTGATGGTCTAGCTTCTTTGTGACTTGCCCAAATACAAGTAAACAAAATATCTTTGAAGCACAAGTATTTTCAGGATTACATAATGGCTTCCAAGTGATCCCATTTTATATCAGTTCTTGTGTCTGATACCTTCACAAGATTCAACAATGCAGAACAACTTTTGGAATCCTTTGAAAAAATCCACAAGCCTGTAGCATGGCAGGTTTGTCCAGTAAACATTACATACTAGGATTTTCAAGCAGCTTTTGACAAGGTTTCTTCCCAAAGTCTCCAAGGACAGGTCCTCTTATTGCTCAGTAACCAATTAAGATACTTTACATAAATCTGTAACGTAAAACCAATTAAAACCAGTGTCCATTTCTAATTGTCCAGTCTGAAAAAGAATATTGTGGTAGAACTGGAAAAGGTAGAGATAGGGAAGAACCACTGGCGTGACCACAATATTTTGCCGCCTTTGATGAAAGATGAGGTGCTATCTCTTTCCATTCCATGCACAAAAGCTGTCAAGACTCGTGATGGAATTTCATCTTCCACAGGATTGCCTGTTCAGGATCATCCATACCCTGCTGGCCCCAGGAGATGTAATTAAGTACCCAGTAAGTACTCATAGCAGTTGTCCACACTCTGCCATTCAAACACACACACACACACACACACACACACAGGGAAGGAAGGAGAGAAAACATATATTCCTGTTTGAAAATTAAGACAGAAATCTTAACTAAAGAGACTATTCCTAGATAAAGGTGAAATGAGGGGATTATTCTTTCCCACCACAACAGAGAAGAAATAAAGAATATATAATCTAGTCTATTTGCTTCCAACCAGAAAGTGGATACAGAGCAGAACAGAGGGTGAATGCTGGCACCACATACATAAAAGATGGTAGGGGAGAAAGAAGCTAACTAACTAAACAGATAAAGTACCCCCTGGAAGAGTTTTTGTAAATTGCAGCAACAAAATCAACTAAGACCTGCAAGTTGTAGGAAGCTGCTGCTCTGTGACCTGAACTGGAGATTTGTACACAGATCTTTCCTCATGTCTGGAGCTGAACCCACCAAAACTGGAGAGGCTGCATCGTTTCACAGTTGCATCCTAGAGCAAACTGGCTGAGAATTCTTAATACCCCTCCCTAAATTACAGATCCCATGATTCCAGAGAATATTGCTATGGCAGTTAAAGTGGAAATGTTTTGGTATAATTATACAGTGCGAAAGGGCTCCAGATTAGTTTAGGGAGTAGAGGACTCCTTTCATCCCCCATCAGTTATAGCACTATGGGGATCCCATTATTAACTGACATGGTTTCATCCTATAGAATCCTGGGTTTTCACTTTTCAGAATTCTCAGCCAGAAGGCTCTAGTTCCTCACCAGACTACAACCCCCAGGATTTCACAGGATTCAGTATGGCAGTTAAAATGTAATCACAGTGCTCTAGCTGTGTAATGTGTCATTGCAGGCCATCAAAACAATAATTCTTTTTGTACATTTGGGGATTTGTGTTCAGACTTGCTCTCTATAGCATTTCTAGTATTTGCATTTGTAAACGTGATTTTTGCATTATGAACTTTCAATGTATTTTGATTTTTGCAAAGGCCTACGGCCATAAACAATGAATGTTCTAGGACATCAGGAATCTGATTCTCCAAAATATGTTGGACCACAACTATAATCAGCAGATTTGACCAACAGTGCTTCTAATAACTTCCCAGAAATGAGAGATGATTCAAACTATGGGCTTTTGAACATCTTTGACCAGTCCATAAAGTAACTCAATCTCTTCACATTCTATGGAGCTGATCGTGATGAAAATACAGTGCCAATGTCTAGGATACAGATAACAGAAGGCTTAAAACAAAGAAATGAAACACAGGTTAGGCCTCATTTTAGGACCTATTCTGTATCAAAACAACAACTTAGACCTGGGTAATGAAAATAAATGTGATTGGAGATCTGCTTAGTGAAGGTCCATTAATTTAATATGTTGGCTTGAAGGTATGCTTTAGCCAAATTGTGTTATATTTATTGACAAATTTGTTCATATCTGTTCTGACTTTGATGCGATAATTTCTTCATAAATTGAAATGAGTGCAATTAGTGTACCATTTGATCTGGTTATGGATACTTTTCCATTTTTTTTTTCTATAGCCAAGTTCTAACATTCTCTCCATGCATACCTTTTCAAGGTTAGTCCTGATTAATCCTCTGTTTCCTACTTTTTTACTCATTTAAAAATGTCCCCCAGTTTTTCTCGTTTCTTCCCACTTTCCATCTTTGTCCTCAGTTTACTTCAATTGCTGCAAACTGATTTTAAAGGGCAGCAGTAATATACAGTCAACGAACTCAGCAACAGGGAGAAT
This sequence comes from Iguana delicatissima, assembly GCA_948472985.1. Taxonomy (NCBI): domain Eukaryota; kingdom Metazoa; phylum Chordata; class Lepidosauria; order Squamata; family Iguanidae; genus Iguana; species Iguana delicatissima. The sequence continues at coordinate 158,312 of CAOKZL010002462.1, forward strand.
CTTGTCCATCCCAGGCAAAAGCAAACTGCTGCAGCTTCTTCTAGCTTGTGCGCTCTTCCTTATTAATAATTTTGGCCATCTTGACCATACTCTAATGTTGTTTAGTCATATGTATCCCAGTGTTCATCTGTGAAATGTTAGAGTGTACATTCTAAATCTTTTAGGACTAGGGTAACTGAAGGACTGCTTGTCCTTTATAAGCCTATCTAATATGAGATTTATAAATTGGCAAGTATAGTGATAGGCTTTTTCTCTGATCATCACAGATGGCCTTTTCCAAATGCCAATTTGCTGTTTTTTTAAGACATTTTAAAGATTTGTTCCAGTATGCATGTGGTTAATTTTAGTGTTTGTTGTTGTCTTTCCGTTGTGATTCTGTTCACTGTTGTATTGATGGGTTTTAGTATTTGCTGTTGTGTTGTCGTTTCCGACTTATGGTGATCCAAATATGAGCCTATCATGGGGTTTTCTTGACAAGATCTCTTCAGAGAAGGTTTGTCTTTGCGTTGTTCTGAGGTTGAGAGAATGTAACTTGCCCGAGGTCACCCAGTGGGTTTTCATGGTCAAGCAGAGATCTGAGCCCTGGTCTCTAGAGTTGTAATCCAGTGCTCAAACCATTACACCATACTGGCTCTCCTAATTTTAGTATGGTCTGCTTTTGATAAGATCTCTATCTGCTGCTGCAACCTTATTTGCAAATATTCATGATTCCTTTTTCTTCTATGCTCTATCTCTACTAAAAATTCATTTTTTCCCCTTTCTTCCTAGTGTTTTCTTTACTTCATACTGGTGTTTATTAAGCCTTTCCCTTTGCTCACTCAACCAATGTATTGAACATTATAGTTTTATGGTTTGATGAATATTTTCTATTTTAAAGAGTTCTGTAAACTGTTTTGTGAGAAAGTTTTGTCTTTTTCTATGTTTTAATTGTAATTTTATATAGTCTGTGTTTCTTGTTAGTTGCACAGAGGAAAAACAGGATATAATGTTAATTCAGAAGCAATTAACTGATTAATTAAAGCATGATATCAATTGATGAAAGAGAGAGAAGAAAAGAAAGGAAAAGATTTCCCACACCCTTAATCTTATTAACTGAACAGGATCCTCCAAAATTTTCTCTAACTTGGGTTTCTGTGACATCAAATACCATGCTAAGCCTTATTTGGGCATTCAGATTTACAGCTAACACACTAGCATTACCCCCTCCATGTTCACATTTCAATCCCCACATGTGAAGAATCAATTTCTGTAGAGGAGAGCTTCCACTGCCTGTGGAGGCTCTCCATCTACTATATAAAAGTGGATGTTTGTCTGTGCATTTGTCTGTTTGTCCATGTCAGCATATGATTGGCTGTGTGAGGCGAGAAGACCTCATAGGATTGGCTGGCTGTGAAGATTCCGTGGAATCCTGGGGTTGGCAGTTTCAGGAGGGGCCTTTATAATTCTCAGCCAGAGAGCTCTCAGGCCTTAGGCCAGTTGCTATGGAGATGAGGCCTACCATCAATAAGGATGCCAGAAAACATTTGGGAGGCATATGTGAGAAAAATTAAAGTGACATACACAACACAGTTACAAGGTCTTCTTACCTCACACAGTAGATTGTATGGGTTCCATACGCGAGGAATCTTAAAGCTGAAATTCAAAACAAAAAATGCTTCCAAAAAAATGTAAAGCCATTGCACAAATTAAACAGAAAGCATAAAAAGCAAAAGCCAGTACATCAACGTTGATTGAATTGAGGAATATGGGGAAAAGTTACAGGTACTGGAATAGGCCTGTTGCTAAGGAGACAAGGCCTAGCAGCAGGGAGGAGGATAGTGCATTCCCTAACCCAACCCAAATTGTGTATGTAAATAACTCTGAATACAGATTGCATTTGGAAATATGGAGCAAAGTTACAGGAAATGGAGAAGACAGTTTGGTGAAGAGGAAAATAAAAACCCTGGGCAACGCTGAGTAAACACAATAGTAAAATATAGAACCGTGGAAATATTAGGGTTCTGCAATTCATGGAGCGCCTCCATAGATACAGGAGGCTCTCTACTGCAGAAAGTCACTCTTCAAATATGGAGAGCAACTGAAATGATAACAGAGGAATCTTGTGTATTCCCCTCCTCAGGCATCTGTGCATGAACAGAATTCAGCACTGAAACAGAATATCACAGTAGGGCTTTACAGATCCCAATGCATTTTAGCCCAGCTCCACCTTTCCATTCCAGTACAAAGCAAATTGTAAGAATAGTGTTGTTATATGGAGATATATGGTAAACAACATATTAAAAGTGTAAGTGAATTGGTTGGCAATAAGTAGATAGCCAAACAAAATGGCACTTTGGTGATAATTTCGGGCTTTGATTGAAAACCACCAAAGCAAGTTTAAAAGTTGAACATAGAAATTCATTTTAATCTAGTGATATTCTCACAAACATATAAGCTATCAAAAATATAACTTTGTTAATGCAAGCATGACAGCTCCTTTCCCCAATGGAAGCCAGAAATTTAAAAAAAACCCTCTAGGAATTAGCTTTTTATCAAAGAAGTTGATATTAATTTATTATGAAAAGTTCTAACTTCATTTCCTAATGAATTGTCATTAAAACAATAAAATAACTGACTGCCCTGCAAGGGGAATGTGTAATTTGGTGGAAGAAGGTGAAATGTACAATTTCAGGTTTGACATTTCAATATCTTGACTATTACTTTTCCCTTTATTACCATCTCTATTTATACTTGCTGTGAATTAATTAATACAACATCTCCAGCTTGAGTTTGTCACAGAATGAAAAGAGGTCTGTCATTTTAGTCTCATCAGTGGATCAGGTTTTTGTTTTTTTTAAAAAAAAAAATCTTTTTCTAGGTACCATTTACTTAAAACTAGTTTTCTGGTGGAAGTAGACAAGAGAAAAGCCTTTTCCAGCACGACATCCATTCAATTCAAGAAGAGCAGAGCAGGGCAATCTAGAGGTACAACTAGGGAGAGCAAGGAGGAGATCTCACCAACTCTGCTAGCTCACATGAGCCAAGGTGGAAGTTGGGAAGTCAATTGCCTATTGACAGCAGGAGGCTGGATTAGTTAGGCCAGAGCTTTCCAAACAGTGTGTTGCGACATGTTAGTGTGTCACCTGAAGTGCGTAGGTGTGTCACCTCCCCAGGCTGAGAAAGATCCCCCCACCCGAGCCTTTCCCGCTGCTGCCACCCTCACTGGGGTCTTTCCTCACTGAGGGCGATGGCAGCAGGCCAGGATTGGGTAGGAGGGCTGCCTTTCCTGCTGCTACCATTCTTGCTGGGCTCTTTCATCAACAAGGGCAATGGCAATGAGCCAGGATCCAGTGGGGGGGGCTGCCTTTCCCACTGTGTAACCTCTGGTTTGCTAGTAAAACTGAATTACAGTGTCGCGAAATGATGCATGTCTAAAAAGTGTGTCACCAACACAGAAAGCCTGGAAAGCTCTGAGTTAGGCCAAGTCCAGACCTGGTATACTTTGTACTCCTGGAGTGGGCCCTGAGGGAATGAAGCAAATTGATATATTTTGTTTGTTATTTGTGTGTGTGTGTGTGTTTGTGTGTGTACACATAACCACAATTCTTTCATGAGAGAGCCAGCATGGTGTAATGGTTTGGGTGTTGAAGTAGAACTCTGGGAGACCATTCTCAACCATGGAAACTCAATGAGTGACTTTAGACACGTCACACTTTCTTAGCCTCAGAGGAAAGTGATGACAAACCCCGTCTGAGCAAATCTACCCAAGAAAGCCCTGTGATAGGTTCTCCTAAGGATCACCATAAATCAGAAATGACTTGAAGGCACACAACAACAATTACTTTATTACTGGGACTCAAGGTGGCTTACAATACAAAACTATGATATAAGGAAATGCACTTTAAAAATTAAACCAGAATTTAAAAACACACCAGTAGAGGTGGGGGAATATAGTCCCTGACATCTTAAAAGCCTCTTCCATTGCAAGTAAGGACAGTTTCCAAAGGCTTGCTTGGAAAAAGGAAAACTAGAAGATGGATCCAGAGCCACCTTTTTTGTACGTCTGTACAACCCACAGAATTCTACAGATTCATAGAAATTTCAGAGCTTTTTGACTGTTACCATCTGCAAGAGAAGTAGTGATGGTGGCAGCTTTCCTCCCACTGTGGCAAAGGCATTCATCCTATACCCTCTCCCAAACTGGTGGTGATCCTTTCTGCTGGTGCTCCATAGCCATCAAGATTAGGAATTTAGGATTGTGGCCATTGAGTGCACTCTCTGATTCAAATTGTTAACCCAAAACTTTTTAAAAAAGCAAAGTATCATTTTATATTTTTCCCAATCAAGCTTCCACATCTACAGAGATATCATTTTCTTGAGATGTTTAATTTCCTTTTATTGTTTTCCAGTCCCCCTCCCATATTTATTTTTCTCTTCATCACTGACGTCTTTCTCTTTCCATCCATCCTTCTTTCTTTTCCATTTAGCCCAGCAGAATTAACAGTAGGATAAATGAAAAAAAGAAAGAAAATGAAATACATGTGACTTTATACAGTTTCCATATAAAGCCAGAACAAAATGAAGATGATCTGATGAGATAAATCGCAGGAGGTTAATAGCTTTTTAAAAATCAATCTTCTTTTCAAAGAAAAAGGATAAATGGCTTAGTGGATGAAGCGTTGGCCTCTCACCTTTCTGACCACAGTTCAAGTCTAAACTGTGAGGGTCTGGAGTAACATGGCTTTATTGGGCTGAGATCAGTCTCTAGTGGGCAGGAATCTGTATTACAAGGTTCCTGTACGTAATTTGCCTACGGGTGGTACTGACACGTTAAGGGAATATAGGCTGCCAGGTCATTTCTGTAACAAGCAACAGGAATAGGCTGAAGGTTTAGACAACTGTGTGTACAAGTTGGTGTTGGAGGTCTTTAGGTTGCACTTATATGCTCGATGCTCTTTTTTTGAGCTGAAAAAAATCTCTTGTTAACTATCCATTGTTTCATCCATTCCAAAAAACAACTTTCCGCCTTATAAGTAACTTTAGGAGAGACATTTAATAATTGCATCTGGTAGTTTTTAATATTCTATCCAGGCCAAAGTATAATTTACTTGCACTGGTATCCAAAAGGAAGAGAAAAAAAAAAACTAGAGAGAGATCTATATAGTAATTGAAAGATTAATTAAGAAGTTAGGCCAAAAGGGAGGCACTTTAAAAAAAAAACATACACATGATCATGACAATTTATTATCCCATTAATCCTGTTTTAATCACACATTAGTCTGATAATTCATGTATTTGCATCCATCATTGACATATGACAACTATTAATGGGGCTTACTTCTTGTATTTCAATTTTATATTTAAAACAGAAAAGCATGATGCATGGTAAACACAAAAATAAGATCTATTAGCGAGCATATTTAAAATAAAATGCTGTAAAATAATTCTCACTAAAAGTATTTGTAGTAAGCCTGTTTTATAAGTAAAGATACCATATACTAGCCTATCATCATCAGAGCTTCCTGACCTCAGTGAAGGTTAATTATAAGAGAGGTGAGAAGAAAAACTGGTTTGCATGGATTGGTAGGGAGATGCAGGTACATTAGTAGCTGGAAGCCCAAAAGTCCAAATGGAAACATTTTGGATAGGTTAATTCTTAAACCTAAGGATAAAGCTGGGCCATTTATATCCTAGTATACTTTTTACTGTTTAGATTACGGCAAACCACAAACAAAAATTATTCTACTATTATGTGGTGTTTTGTGTGTAGATAAATACATCAGAAAGGAAGACTGGGATGTTATGTAAAGGTTTATGGACTCATATCCTCTAAGTATTATTGTAACTATTTATTAATAACCATTGTTTATTGATAATTTGAACCACCTGCAATTCCTTTGTTTTGATCAAAGCATTTATATTCCCTCATCCTCTCCCCTGCCCCCCGCAACTGATAGATGGCTTTGTAATTCGTGAGATAATATGTTAAAGGTCAGGAGTTAATGCATCGTAGGGAACTTTTTTTTTCTTTTCCTTTCCCAAATGGATAGTGGGAATCTGCCTGTGCTCTCTCTCCAGTTCCTTGAAGCTTTGCTTATAACTAAATTCAAAGTGTGCATGTGTGTGCACGTGTTTGTGTGTGCCATAGACATATACAGTCATCTTTTGAAAGATTATTAAAACCGTTCTGTAATAATGTACTACTACCTCGCCTGAATCAAATATTACTATCGCCCCTTTTAAATTAAACTATCCACAAAACACGCATTTACTTTCTGCTATAGAAAATGCTAATAATGCTTTTAGAATGGTATTTAAAAAGTCTAATTATATCATTTAAAAACTGAGAGACCAAAGGGCAAACTAAATTCTCCTAACATAAATCACTTTTCCCCCCTTTATTCCAATGACTTTAAAAACCTCAAATGCAGTAATTTTAATAGCAATGAAAGAATGAATAAGTCATAACTCCACCTGATCACATAACTGTCTATAACTGTTATTAAATGCTCGAAAATAAGTGAACTCATTATGTTTCAGTGCTGCTTTTAGCTAATCTAAGATTCTGCTCACTTAATCATGCAGAAAAGGCTTCAGCACAGTTTTAGACCCTCAGCAAGGTCACTCGATGCCTTTTTTTTCTTCCTCCTGCTGCTGCTGCTGCTTTCTGCTGATCATTTAAGAACAGCACTTTTGACCTGAAGCTGATGATCTCTTATAGGAGCTTGAATGTTTAACCCCAGAGTAGCTGGGCTGAGCAGAAAACATTTGTACTGTCCGTTATTATACATTTGCACATGAAACCACAAATTCCTACCAGAGGTATCAACAAACCTGCATGTAAAATGGAAGTCTGTTCTCTTATACCTACCAACAGGCACTTAAGTAATGATTTCTAAAATGTTATAATCCCATTGTCAATTCTGAAACAAATTTTGTAACTGATAGAAACTGGTGACCAATTCCAGTTGCAGGCCTGACCTCCTCCCTCCTCCCCAGTGTGTCTTTCAGCCAGACAAAATATTAACTTCTATATTGTGCCTAATATTGTAATTGATCTTGGTATGATAAATGGAACCGACTTCAAACAAAGTCTTAATGAAGCAAAAACAGAAAGGCATACAAAGTCAGAAACTGTCAAGGGATCATAGCCTGATTTTTAATATGCCTCGACTCTGTGCATTTAATATAATGTATTTCGTGTACAATGTAAATTTCGTGTCAGTCTTAAATAAGCCATGAATAAGCCAGCAGTGGCACTTTTAGCAGGGGCTGCTGGTGGATCCATTGCAGCAGGTGCAGTCAATCTGTTATATTTTTTATGGTCTTTCCTCTCACAGCTTTTCTCTGTTGTATAGGACCTCATCCAAGGTGAACCTGTGTTGGGAATAAGGTCCACCAACAGCAGATCTTCTGTACAACCTCAGCAACTGCGGCTGTAAGAGTGGCTATAAAGTGGCAATGGTTCCATTGGCTGCCACTAACTTCTAGTCAATTTAAGTGATTTTTTTAAAAAAAAGGAAGCAATGGGTTCAAACCTGTCTGGAAGTAAAAGAATCAGGGTAGGAGAGCCAGAATCCTAATCTAAGAAATATACACAGGGCATACATGGGTTAGTTTTGGATCTGAAGAAGAATCAATCCACATCCAATCAACATCTGACTTTTGTTATAATCAACCAAGGCTGAGCTTGGACATCTCCTATTCTGGCCAACTTTCAGCTTGTTGTTGTTGTATGAATTCAAGTCCTTTCAAACTTAGAACAACCCTATCAGTCTTTCTTGGCAAGATTTATTTGGAGGATATTTGCCTCTCTTAAGCTGAGAGAGTATGACTTGGGCCATTTCTGCACTAGACTGTTATAGTGCTATTATTCCACTTTCAACATCCTTTGGAATCCTGGGGTTTGTAGTTTAGGGAGCGACCTTTGAGGATTCCATACGACGTTGAAAGTGGACTGATAGCATTATAACAGTCTAGTGCGGAAATGGCCTTGCTCAAGTCACTCAGCAGGTTTTCATAGCTGAGTGAGTATTCAAAACCTACTCTCCCAGAGTCGTAGTCCGACACTCCAACCACTACATCACATCAGTTTTCTTCAGCTCTAAGCCCAGCACCAAAAAATCAGTGCCTAGTAGTGAGGGGAGGGGAGCAGGGTTGATTACACATTGATCTCCTGACTTCCATTTTGATCTTTTTTTTAGTCTTTTTCATATTATTGTCAGCAAAAGCTACAATTATTAAGCATTAGAATACAATCTGAATACCTCAGATATCTGCTTTGGAAACCCTGTCTTTAGGGAAATGCTAGGACACATCTTTTATAACATTAAGTACTAGCTGTTCATTGGTTTCATCAAAATTCTAACCTCTAGCTCACATTTGAGAAAGAATGTATAGCTTCTCAACAGTGAGAGTACAAAAACTATTACCTCTGCCATGACAGCTTTTGCTAAATAATGATATGAAAAAGGCAGGATACACTTGATATCACTTCAACCTCTAAGTGGTTTACTGTTGTTCCCCTCTGGGTAGAGGCTTTCAGAAAGCTATAGGGAGGTTTGTTTAATGTTTGAATAGTGATAATGTTTCCTGGCTTAGACAAAGAGCTGTCTAGGTATCCCACACTTTTTGAGGATATATTTTTTCAATGTTCTGTTGACCATTGCAAATTATAGAGATGCACTGTTCTTTTGATGCAGCATCTTCTCCTTCATCCATTCTTCTCCTCTTGCCTTTTCTTTAGGGAACATGAGGGAATTATGGAGGTTCACCAAGCAAATTTCCTACAGGAAGATGGAAGACTGGGTGCTATTTTTCAACCAGTTCTACTTTCTGACTCTGCACTGATCCTTAACCTACCAGTGGGAGGTATCTGTATTAATAAACAAAACAAGTGTTTTGATCTGTTTGCACATTTTTTAAAAGTATCTCAGTATGTGCCAGATACTGCAATATACACTGCCGTATACATTGCAGTAATTTGCAAAGAGTGACCAAGTGGTATCATGGTGCCTGTATAGTGTATGCCATTCAATTAGATCACAACATCATTTATTGTAATGGTAGTTATTAAGAATTTTTCTCCAAAGTGATGTAATCTACTGGATTAGGAAGAGATCGTGTTTTGGGGGCAGGAATACAACAGTTGCTCTCAGATTTTAAAAAAGATGGATGTCTCTCTCTGTAATAGACATTTTTCCTTTTTGCTTTGATTGAATTATCTCAACCAGTGGCATAGAGATGGGGTGGGTGATGGGGGCAGTGTGCCCCTGGCAGCAATTTTTGGGGGGCACTGCCACTTCTTGTCTGCTCTCCCCCATGAGCTGTAGCCCTACCTCTCACAAATCAGCCCTGCCCCAAGTACCTCAGCCCTGCCCCTGTGCACCTCAGCCCCGCCCTATCCATCACAGCCCCATCCCCACGTGACACAGCCCTGCTCCTCCCCCTGCCCCTCCACCCCCACCCCTCCTCTGTGCACTCCAAGCTACATCACTGATCCCAGCCAATTTAGGAACACAAATGTACAATATTTATCACATTGTGTGTTCCATATTCAATATCCTGGAAAATTCTCCTTTGGCACTTTATGTGATAATTGCATTTGCTAGAGTATCCTGCTCTGTTGCAGTTTGCTAACATAAGGGCCCAGGAGAACATGGCATGATGGTATTTCTTTTAAAATAATTCATATTCTAAATAAAAAGTGTGGCTTATGCTGTTTAGTCCCTTTCCTGAGGACAGGCTGAAACAGCCCAAACCGTGGAAACCATGCTGAGGAATCCATTCATTTCTTGTTATCATTGAAAGCTTTTGTTTCCTTTCAATTCCACCTTCCCCTCCTTTCAGATGTCTTTGCACTACTTTCTTATGTTCCCTCTGTGAAACATGAGTCCTGTCTAGAAATCATGACCCCAAGGCTGCCAGGAGTAGAAGTTCCATAAAACCAAAGACGTTCAAAGGAAAGGAAGTCAAATAAGCTTGAAGGGCAGGAGGGAACATACCTAGTGAGTGTTCTAGGTGAGGTTGGTTAGTCCCATTTTTCAATATCTGATTTTTATTCTCTGTGCAAGGACCATGAAAGCGAAGCAAAAAAGTGGGGGCTGAACTCAACAACTACAGATCCAGAAATCCTCTTAATGCAGCTGCTGTCTTGTCCAGCAGCCTGTCTATGAAATAAAGCCACCAAAACACTTACACAAGTCAGATTGATGCAGCCCTCTTCTCTGAAGTCTGATCAATTGTTGTGACACCATGGCACTGCCATGGGGTAGCGCACAAAATCACAGCTGTGAGGAGAGTGTCTCACCTCAAGCTTTGTTTTCTCTTCCAAAGACACTTGTTTTCAAAGGCATTGAGTATAACCATGTTCAACAAATGAACAAATAACAATGAATGAATAACAACGCAGTATCCTCTCCATGATTTGGCAGAAACAAGCATGAATTAAAAGGCCAGGATAAGCATGTTCATGGTCTGATATTTTCTTTGTTCAAAAATCCTAATATTCAGAAACTGTATCCTGTAGTTTCTCAAATCATGGGATACTACACACATTACATCTGTAGGTGTGTGTCTGAAGTGTTTTCCTTGTATCTGCTTACCAGTGTGACAGAGCAGTTAGTCACAAGCAAATCTGCCACTTTCATTTCACTTAATTTCACTTTTTAAAAAACCTCAAGTCCTTTCTATACTGTTTATGAAGAGACACACACATTTTAGTAAATTCTTATCAGAAATGAATTAAATGAAACCAGGTTGTACTTGCCTGTCATGATAAGCTTGTTGGGAGGAAAAAGGAGGAATCGTAATCCCAACTATTCAAAACAAAACTTTTAAGCATTAAACATTAGAGCCTTTTGCTTCAATCTGTTAGTTTTCCATTTGTCCACATTCAGTTGTTTTTCTTTTTCTTTTTCTTCTTCTTCTTCTTCTTCTTCTTTTTTTTTGAGAAAGTCAGGTTCTTTTATCACATTCTAAAGAAATTTAATAGTTTTGAATTTTTTTAAAAAATAAAAAAAGATTAATCCCTAATATGAATAAGCCAACATGTTACTTGCAAACACAGATACTATATATGCATTTGTCAAGGACTATTTTTAGCTAAGGCTTTGAAGATACATTTTATAGAAAAAATTTCCATGATGTCTCCCAGGGCTGCCTCAGATTCTGGGGATTTCATCATTAACCCTTTCCTCTTTTTTCATTGTTACACTGTACACTGAGGAAATTGAGATTGAAGGAAATGAAACCAATTTAAAAAGGAAGATGAAGTCACACACTGACTTTTTAATACCATCTTGAATATGCCTATCTTGTCTGCTCTTGGATGCTAAGTAGAGTCAGGCTTTATTAGTACTTGGATGGGACACCACCAAGCAGTGCCAGGTGCTATACTGTGGACATAAGCCAGACCTTAGTGGTAATGTGCATGCTTTCCCTGCTGAAGGCCCCAGCATCTCCAGGTAGGGCTTGGAAAGAAGCTTGTCTAACCTCAGGGAAAGCAACTGCCAATCAGGATGTTGACAATACTGAGTGGAATGGACCCATGGTTGAACTCCATAAGACAGCTTCCTATGTTCTTATGACAATCCAAAGCAGAGGTGAAACCATCTGCACAACCATGGGGAATGTTTTAGCTTTCTTTCTCACCAGGAGCTCCTACACTAATAATATCCCTGCCAAAGATTAGAGGAACCTCCGGAGCATCATCCCACAATGCTGGTGTAGAGGAGTCTGGCCTTGCAGAGTTAGAGTACCAAAGGAAGAACTGGCCAAACCACTTCTGAGTACTCCTTGCCTAAGAAAACCCTATAAAATTAATGAGGTTGCCATAAGTCAACACACAACTTGAAAACGCATACAGAGAGCCCTGGAGTTCACTGTGTGATAGATGATGCCTCTGAGATCAAAGAGCAACTGATTGTGCAAAGAACTGAGCCAGTGAGTGAGCAAAGCAACTTGCAAACATCCTCCATACTCAAAGGTCGAACAGAGACAGAGCTGTCCTGACAGCTCATGACGGAGAGGGAATCAGCAGTGATTCAGAGGAGTTACAGCCACCTGTGCCCATCAGCCCTCAATCATGAAGAAGGCTGAAACGGACTGCTCAGAGGGAGGCTGCATGGACTAGATCAGTGGTTCTCAACCTGTGGGTCCCCAGATGTTTGTGGACTTCAGCTCCCAGAAGGCCCAGCCACTATGGTCAATGCTCAGGGCTTCTGGGAGCTGAAGTCCACAAACATCTGGGGACCCACAGGTTGAGAACCACTGGACTAGACTGAAGAAACAATAACAAACAGCACCGTTCACAGCAGGTATTTAAGTCTGCCAGTGTGGCTGCTTTTTACTTGCAGCAAATTACTAGCAAGCCCTCACAACCTTTGTGTCTCCTGCTCCCTGAAACCCTCCAGATGGATCTCTGCCTTCTGAACCTTAGGACTGGACCTTGACCTGGCTCGCCTTGCGTTTTCGTTGTGTTTGGTGTATTCGGACTCTCCCTGCAAGTATTCCCAACCTCCCTCCTCCCTTGCTGGCTGAGGCTTGGCAGGCTGTTGGCAGGCTCTGAGGCTCAGAGAATTCTGACACACTGGCTGATTTTTCCAAATTCCATTCCCTAAACAGAAACCCTAGGATTCCATAAGATGTTGCTACAGCAGTTAGAGTAGAATCATAGCTCTATGATTGTATAGTATGAAACATCCCAAGGTTCTCATCTCCTTTGAGTTTAGCTCCATACGTCACAGTAGTGGAGGGGAGAATAAATAGTTATGTATGAGTGTTAACTGTGCCTCTAGCAATACAGAAGATTTTAGGGTGACTTGGTCCTGAATGGCCAAGTAAGGTGTATTTGCTTTACAAGCTAATCATCTCCTCCTTCTGGTGGAGATGAAAAGTGTTGGTATGGATCAACACAATAGCCTTCTTCATGATGAACCCCCTCACTTAAAAATTACAGTTCCACTGCTCATAAGCCACAGGGGCCTGGTGGAAGAAGTAAATCCACAGTTCCACACACTCATCCACACTCTGCTTGAAGAGTTTGTCACAAAACCTCAGTGAAAAGGCGGGGCTGCATTCATAACAGACCTGGATAATTTACAGCAGAGATTAAAATCAGGCCACAATAACAAGAAAGAACAAAAGTATCCATAGCCCCTACAATAGGGGGTGAGCAACTTTGATTTATCCACAGATACATACACTGCCAAAAGTGCCACCAGTGGCCACAGCTGTCTGAAAAACAAGTATTTCCACATGTGACCCAGGGGCTTACCTTCCTCATGTTTGCCCAGAAATGGAGATGCTGGAGAATTTCGTCTGATCTATGTTTTAAACTAAACCAACTTAATTCACACTTTTCAGATTAGCAAACAATTATCCTTTAGAATGTTTCTTTCTCAGATTTTTCTACTTCCTTTATTATCTCAGCAATTACATTAAAATTGTTTAGGGTGGAAATGCAGACACAAAAAATGTGAATTTTGGGGGGAAATTAATAGAAAATACCTGTTTTGGCAAAAATATATTGAATATGTATTTTAGGGGAACTAGATACTAAAATGTATATTTTAGAGGAAAACACCATTTAAATGAGAATGTTCACACTTAAGAATTGTCACCAAAAAGGGATAGAATGGGCTTCTAGTTGAATACTAATAGCAGCAGCAGCAATTAAAAAAAAACCCTGAGTTATCTGCCATATCTGTTATGCAACTATGCATGCTGTAAATCATGAGGGTGTTGTAATATTGTTGTTGTTGAGGGTGATATAGGAAATTTTTGTGGTGGTGGTTACAAATATCCTGGGATTTTTCAGGGCTTCACCATTTTCCCTGGCAGAAGGAGACAAACATTTTATCTGTGTAGCAAAATGGTTCTTTAGGCCCATTGCAGGAGATCTAAAATGTAAAATTTTCCATACCAAATGTCCGCATGACTGCAGCGGAGGAAATAATATCTCAACCAGCATCACTCCTTTGACAGCTGCCATTAAAAAAAAATTGGCCCATGCACTCGCATGAATAGCCTCTGGGAAGCAGCAGCTGCCAACGTAGTCGTGCTGGTCAGAAGTTATTCTTCATTCCTTTGTCCACAGCATGTACAATTTTACAACATCTGGGCTTCTGTCTCTTTGGTTGACTTGTATAGCTCTCATATTGACTCTAACTATGAGTCCAATCCTGTGCATGTCTACTCAGAAGTAAGTCTATCTTAGTACCTGCTGCTGCAGTTGCACATATAGGATTTCATTTTTAAAGATCTACACTGAGAGTTGTAGCTACAAGTGGTCAAACGGGGTTACTGACCCCCCACAAAATAAGAATTCTGGCCTCCTAATGAAATATCTCTTCAATTCCAAAATTTCTGGCATTAATTTGAAACTTCAGTAGAGCATTTAGAAGCCAAATTTTGGTGTTCGATAAAAAGAGGCAGGCAAAGTTACTGAGGGAATATGAACATGGCAAAAGTAAACGTTCCAGGTGTGAATGGCTTTCAATACTTCACTTTCAGCAATGTTAAGAATATGGGCAATACGGGAAAATTTCATTGAGGGACACAATTCTTATCTGGAAGGGCAATATTCTAATTTTGACATCCCCCTTATAGCTGCATCCCCATCTAGTAAGAGAAAGGTGAATTTCTTCATACTTCCCAAAAAGGTGGATAAAAAAAAAAACTATGTTATTTTCCTTTTGGCTAATGTCACATTATTTTGAATTATTTTGTGAATTCAAATCTGCAACCATTTCTTTTTAGATTAATCCAGAATTTGTTTGTTAACCATTTGTTAAACAGCTTCAAGGCAAAGATTTGAGCCTGTGAAACTATTTCACCAATCACTCTCTTTGCCCATTTACTAATTAATATTCTTGAGATGTGAATGCTCACCCAACGCATATGTTACTACTTTAGTTTACTGTCTGGGTGAATGACACCTTCTAACATGAGAAACATAGAAACCACCATTGTAAACTATATAAGAACAATGGCTATTTGCTCTCATATATGCAAAGATAATGAGGTTTTTTTAAAAAAATATCTCTCTTTTATATTTCAAAGTTGTTTAAATCTGATCATTGGTTTGTCCATAAAAACAGGAAACTGAGCAAGTCCACTCATTTATATTATAGTTTTTTAAAAAAAAATTAAAGTAAAAACTAATATTTGTTCCTTTAGTTGTTCCTCTTTTTCTTTACTGGTTATTGACTTGTCTGAACCCTACTGGAAGCTGTAAGTAATCTGATAGCTCAGATAGGCTGTATTATCTTCAGTCTAATGATTATAGACTACCACTGAGAATTCTAGAGTAGTCCCATCCCTAGACTTTAGTAAAATTAGCAGACTGCAGTCTCTGTAATCTAGACATGTTTCTTAACCTTCAGTTCCCAGTTTCAAACATGGAATTCCACAGATGGTCTACGTGATAGTGTCTTACAGATACAATCCTTCTGTCTGTTCCTACTAATTCTTTCATATATTTCTGACTTAAAAAAAAAAGTCCTTTGAAGAATTGCTACAAGTTTTGTAGCTGGAGGAACCTCCAGTTGCCTGCTGAAATAAAACTACCAAGCTGGCTACATGAAACAAATTTTCACACAGTAGTTATCCACTACATCATTCCACAGTCCCAAATGGTTACAGCTGATATTGCAGGGTAATGCAAAATGTATTAATTTAACTTGGAATGTCAGGTTAAGTTGATCTGCCAAGATTTTAAAGAAATGTATAAATATTTGGAATGGTACCAACCAGAACGTCCCCAGCACTCCCTCACTCCAGACTCTAGCAGATCTTTTAAGTGAATCTGGTGCCACTTTTCTCAATTCTTGCATCTATACATCCTCAAAAGAAAGGAAATAGATGGAAAAATGAGGGTCCTAAGAAATCTGAATGCTGGGATAATAGACCTCTTTGAATATTATCTTCAATGGCATGGGAGTTGTTGCAGTGTGGACTTTTATCAGAAATCTGAGATCACATTTCTAAGTGGCTTCTGCACTACTAAAACTATTTGTCTGAATCCTAAAGTTAGTCCAGTGAATCACTGGAATTAACCTACATGTGTACTCACATTCAACAGTTGATGGGGTCTAGTTCAGATTACCCAAAAGGATTAAGGTTGATGGCAGAAGGGGTTTTGAGTGGAAGGGGAGGGCTGGCTTGAAGGATATGTGTGTGTGTGTGTGTGTGTGTGTATATATATATATATAGCTAGCATTTATTTTCTATACCGCCTATCAACTAGTGTTATCTAAGCGGTTTACAATGTATTTTAGCTAATTGCCCCCAACAAGCTGGGTACTCATTTTACCGACCTGCAAAAGGATGGAAGGCTGAGTCAACCTTGGAGCCTGGCAGGATTGAACTCACAACCTTGTGGTTGCAGTACTGGCATTTAACCACTGCACATAGCTCAGTAGCAAGAAACATGTTGTGCAAGTAGAAGGTTCTATATTCAGTCTCCAGTATGCAGGTAAGAATTTCATTCAGTACTTGGAACGACCTCAGCTTGAAACCTTGGAGAACTGCTGCCAGGCTGATTTAGTATAAGGCAGGTCCTGTGGGAGTTGCTGGTTCTGTATGTCAAACTTGACCGTTCTGACATTAAAAACATGAAGCTCGGCTGAGGAAAATATGTGGTAGATCACAAGGAGTGATAGGTAGATACTGTATATTAGTAATGGGAAAATGACTCCTCAGATTTAAGTTGGATAGAGAACAGGTTTGTCCATCTGACATTTTATTAATCTTGATGTCTTTTCTAAAATATGCATAAGCACATGAACAGGTATATCCTTCTCCCTTAAATACTATTCTGTCTTAATTCATGTATTAACTTATGCATCACTGTAACTTGTAATCCCCACCTACCTGGTTTTCTGATGAGTGATATTGCAGGAAGAAGGGGAAGAAGGAAATGGTGGTTTCTAGTTATATTATTTATATTTCTCTGCCTTATGAGGATTATCTGCATTATTCAGTATACAATGCTGCCCTAGATACGGGAAACAATCACTTACCTTGAGTGCGTCCAGTGACCCCATGTTTACGTGATGCCTTTTGTTGCTTGTCTCTGCAAATAAACCAATCTTTCACATTATTTAATTTTATTTTAAAAAAATCTAGCTCATAATAATTTATTTGTTGAGAGGTCTGGTATTTGAATGATCTGACTTAGAATCATTGCCACAATTGTACAGTATTAATTCTGAAAAATAATGTTAGCAAATCTTGTCCATCATGCAGGACTGAAGTATTTTGCCAGAGCTGTAGCATGTTTTCAAATGTGCATGAGCTTCAGGGAGAAAAGATGTTTAGCAAAAGAACTCTGAAGGCTGTACTGGAACTGAGTGATTCCTTTGTGTGAGACAAGCCTATTTGTTAATTTTGAAAGCTCTCTAGAGTTAGGTGATTCATGAAGGCATGTATGCATATGCTAAGGAAATCACCGTCAATTTTCTCACATGAAATATACAGTAGTCAGATGCAGTGTTTAATCATCACTCTGTTTTATAAGACTATCAATGAAATGAAATCTGCTGGTGTGTTTAAATAAAACTGTTTAGAAGCCAAAGTCATCAGTGGATGCACTTTTTAAAAGAAATGTCATCTTACATTTATGCTTGGGGGAGAAGTAATCGACTTAAACTGGATTTGAATGGCTAGAAAGCCAAAGTATTTACAGACACCTTGGATATTCTAGTGCTCACACTCTTTCTACCTGCCACAGTGAATTTGAGCTGGATTCCGCAAGTGCTGTCAAATCCAAAACTAAGTGTGTCCTTCATCTAGAGAACTCCTACCAAGTCAGCAGGTGCCCCTCCCCACACTGTCTCCACTACACCGTAGCCTGCAATTAGTTGATATAGCAGAAAAGCAAAACTGACAGAATGTGGGAATGCTGTTGTTTGTCTGTCTGTGACGGGAAGGAATGGCTTAAGGGGCAATCCCCTTGTGAAAAAAAACCTGAGAGAAATGTTCACCTCCCAAGCATAGACTGTGATGATAGCAAAGTATTGGTCCAACTTATTTAAGGCTGTGTCAAATTCTTTTTAATAATAACCAGATAAGGTTTGTTTTTTGCCCCTGATTTCCTGGGAGATAGCTGTAGGCTTCCTAAATATAGTTTAGTTTTTTGATTCACAGAGTATTGCTGGTGGGTCAAATGAAGATGGAACTACATCCACTCTCTGTTTATCACAGTCATGGAGTAGATTCTCAAAAGGAAGCCATGTGGATTTATAAATCCTTTCTTCATAGCTTCTGCCTCAGAATACATGGGTGGCCAAGATTATTACATCATTAAGGATTGATTCATTAGCATTAATACTGTTATTTCTGCTGTTATTATTACTCCACAGGCAAGACTGTACAGTAATTTTCTGGCCTTTGAAAATCTGTGAATGTACTCCACTTTCACTTGCTTTCTCTAGCCATTTCCAGAACGATCCTGTGCTGTTGCTCCACTTCCATTATCTTTGTACTGTATTTCTTTTTTAAAAAAAACACGTTTATTGCTAAGGATATGCAATGAGGCTGACTTTTTAATTTTAGGTTCATGCTTCTTATTCAATTTCATAAATTCCTCTGCTTTTCAGTTTTAGTCATTTTCTGTATCCTCAGTATTTATAATTTTCAGAATTTCTTGATGATCTATACTTACTACAGTCTCTCATTTTATACATTCATCCTTTCATATATGAAATTTTTTAAAATCTGAATTATCTGGAGGAACATAGATTTTCCTTAAACAACATAGTAGCCTGAAACCTCTATTTTCTTACCTGGGAGTAGAGGAAGTGAGTGGCTCTAATTTCTGTTGGATGAATCTAGGAATCAGCTCTGGATTTTGGTCTGAACTTTAAAGTGTCTATCCAAGTTGATAAACACTGTCTGCAAAACAAGGTGTGCTACTTTGCATATCTGGCTCCCTTAATTTGGACTAATCACTGTGCTCTGCCACACACGTTCCCTTAAGCAACCCCTGAGTCCAATAGCATTTATTTCTGAGTAGAAATGTATAGAACTTCACTGCCTTATGTCATGCTGCCATTTTGACAAATATCACTGAAATACTAAAGAACAGTATTTAAAAAATTTGATGAAAGATTGTGGTGGTTATTTATTTGGCTCACCAGCAGGGAAATAACTTTTTATTCAGGCAGGTCTGTGAGATTTAAATTATGTAGTAATCATGTGTATGAAAAAGAGCAAGCATGGTATAGTGGTTTGTGATGGACTAGGACACTGGGAGGCCAGGGTTCAGGTCCCCACTCGGCCATGGAAAGCCATTGAGTGACCTTGGAGCAAGTTACAGACTCTGAGCCTCAGAGGAAGGCAAGGGCAAACTCCTTCTGAACAAATTATGCCAAGAAAATCCTGTGATAGGATTGCCATAAGTTAGAAATTACTTGCAGGTACACACCAACAACGCAACATGCATGGGAAGTGGTGTGATGTGTTATATTTCTTATCTCTTATTTGTAATTATGTTTTAAATGTGTTTTAACCTTTTTAACCATGCTTTTAATATAATATTTCTATTTAATTCTTTTTAAACTTTTGTAAAATTGGATTTTAACTTAATCTTATTTTAAATTACAGTTATCCACCTCGATCTCACCCCAGGAAAAATGTGGGGTGTAAATTCTATAATCAAATAAAATAAATAAATTGTTTAAGTTTCAGTTATGTGAGCCATCACAACTACAGACAAGTGCTTGGGGCAGAAGTATTGAAGAAAAAACTATGTGCTTAACATCATGGAAGCCAATGATATTCCACTAATTTGGAAAGCCAACTAACTATAATGACCATCAATTTTTATAACATCGCATAAGATTTCTCTAGTCTATGATTCAACATACATGGAACCAGGGCAAGATTAGGGAAGATGGTGGAAGTTTCAACTAGACATTTTTCTAATACAATTATAAAAGATTTTCATGTAGCTCTGAAGGTACAAGGATAGCATATTGTTGTTGGGATGGAATTTAAAAATGAGCATTGAATAATAATAGCCTGTCTTCTTACATGAGGGTACAGTACCCATTGTACAAAGTGTCCACACACATACATGTGAATCAAATGTCACCATAGTACTGACAACAACTTCTTTTGAAAAAAAAAAAATTTTGGTTGAGTTTCTCTTTTCAATCCAGGTAAACAAAAATTCAAGAAAAGATATCCATGAAAGGATGCATTTAGGCATTCAAGTTCTCAAATCTTGCTGTGAAATGTTCTCTACACCTTTGTGATTTTTTAGAATGCAATGCTACTTGCTTTAGTTTTAGTTGGTGCCAATGTGCAGCTATACCAGTTTTGGAATTTCTTTCCATACATTTCCTCCTGCATATGACATATCAGCAAGAATGCATCCAGTCAGCCAAGTGTACTTTAATGAAACCTTTGCAAATCTACAGCAACATTCATCTAAATCAATCTCTCTTGTGCCTAAATGGGAAATATTGAAGCACAAATATTTTTGTGTTTGGGAGGGATTCTCAAGGGACATGCACACATAAAATGGAAGCAATGTGAGTAATGAGTGACAGTTTCTTAAAGGTTAATATTTTCTTTAATCTATTTCCATAACAGGAAGAAGAGAGAATATGGCGCTAAACACAAGGTGTGCTTTTGGGATTAGAAAAACAATCTCTGCTGTTATGTATATCGAAGACCATGGGGAACAATATGAATAACACAAACAAATTTTATTACATTGCATGAAATATATGAGTGCCTTAAATATGTTTCCCTCTATTATTAAAAAAAATGGACTGAGGAATCCTTCCAATTCTTTTTTCGTCTCCTAAAACTGCCCTTAATACTGGACTAGGCTCTTTGATTGTCATGTAAGGTAATGAAACCATTAAATGCATAGTATTAAGAAGAGACAAGATGCAATTAGCTAAGAAATTACTCTGATCTCGGTGACATTTTCAAAAAATCATAATACAATACACATTGGAAGACATGATTGACAGTCTAATCCAGTTTTGATGGAATGTAGTCCACGTACTGAGAGTAAAGCAGTACATGGCCAGATAAAACTCACAGCTGTGGATCCCTGATATGTCCTTACAGCCTTGTCACCCCAGAAATTCCTCAGGTTTAAAAGATGATGAAAGTATCGACCATTAATGACAGGATCATCTCCTACCCTGAAATAAAATGTACTAATCCCTTTTGCTAGGTCTATGAATTCCTAATATAAATTATATAAACTCTGGTAATTCATCTCTGTTAGCACAGTTGTGTTTGGAAATTGTACAGCAGTCTTTGCCCTGTTTGAAATGCTAGATGAAAGCAAGACATGTTCGTTTAAGCTGCAGCATAAAGTAATTTAACACAGGGAACAGAATAACTTCTGGATAATGAGCATGAGATATGAGAGGGGGAAAAAAGAAAGGAAGGAAGAAAGAAATTCTAAAGTTCTAAAGTGGTTAGGAAAAACCAACTGAAGAAACCGGCCACAAAAATAGAATTATTAAGAGACAGGGTTAAAATACAGTCCTTGCAGTGTAAGGTGATTTAGTACCTGGGTGAAATACAGTATATGGTCTCACTTCAAAGGAAACATACAATGGCTTTATATGTCTTACAAATAATATGGCCTTG
This sequence comes from Iguana delicatissima, assembly GCA_948472985.1. Taxonomy (NCBI): domain Eukaryota; kingdom Metazoa; phylum Chordata; class Lepidosauria; order Squamata; family Iguanidae; genus Iguana; species Iguana delicatissima. The sequence continues at coordinate 179,915 of CAOKZL010002462.1, forward strand.
AGTCTCTCCATTCTTTAAAATGTTAATTGAAACAGTAAAAGTGGGGATGCCTTAAGAACAGGTACATGGCATGGTGGGCGCAGGGGAGGGGAATCCACTTTAAATATTCATTAGTTGCACTGCAACAGTTACCAATGCAACATGCATAATCCTTTGCAATACTGATTTTGCTGGAGAGGGAGCTAGTTATGAGTCTCCAAAAATTGTAGGTAGGATTGTGGAATTGAGTCTAAATTTTTTATGTTCTAACATCCTTCCACTTGTAAAATAACAAGACATCATTGGTGGGCCCAATGCCATTGAGGTGGATTTTTTGCCCAGACTTAAAAGGAGCTATCCTAAGTGCTGGACTAATTTAAGGGATCACATGTGCTGTGTTTTGGATAATTCCATTTAAGTTCAGACTTAATCTCATAATAGAGTCACCGGCCCACTGACCCTGGAGCCACATGCAGACATACTTAGGCCAGGTCAGATGAGCTCAATAACGTTGGCTACTCTGACTGGTAATGGCTTGCCAGTATATTCCTCATCATCTTCTACCTGATTCTTTAGAGATACCAGGGACTGAACCGCCACATGGAAAGCCAATGCTCTGCTGCCAAATGGCCCCTGCCCCTAAGTATAACAGTTAAACATTGTTTGCAGCCTCACATCAAAGATGGAGAAAATATGGGCTTGTATTGAACAACAGATTGTATTTACAGTGTTCATTTAGCAATGATATGACAGGGAAAGGAAGCATTATATACATGTGTCATTGTGACATATACAGACACCAAATACTCAAATCACAGAGCAGGAAAGTGTGCTATGGGAACAAAGAACAAGGCTCAAAAAAATCTAGGTTCATCTTATACTATATCACCTGAGTATGCTGTTGTTTAATGATGCAATTTCTATATGTTGGAATCTGGTCTGAAGAGTCTGCAAGAGGTAATACTGCATGGCAAACATTAGTGTGCGCTCAGACAGAGACACATAAGATGCACACACAAAAGCAGCACCTAATGTGATTCAGTGCTTTGAGGCCAACATTTTAGGAGGCAGAACAAGAGAGATGAAGCTCTTTTATGTCTGACTAAGCATTGCTTTTGCCACTTGCGTCCAAAATCATTGTAACGAGATCAAAAGCTAACAGTATAGTGAGTTCCCACAACTTGTGGGATTAAAGGCATCCTACAGGTATGATGGGTTACAGCAGGCTGAAACTCTTCAGACTTATGTTGGAAACCACAACTGATTGCATACTGTTCTGCTATAACCTCAAAGCAATATGGCAAAAGAAAAACCAAATTGTATTCTTTATAGATATGAATGTGACAACTAGCTTTTGATTTAAAAACAATCAAATGCTACATTTGCTTTAATTGATACTATAACAAACATTACTGGAATAAACAGTAATATTTGTACACTGTTTTAGAGCGACTGAAAAAGGACTTCATATAAATTATATTATGTATTCTGTGCAGTAAACGAGTCTTGTTTTCCATACTGCAGATGAGGCTAGGAAAGAATGGTATGCCAAGAAGCTAAACACAGACTCTTAATCACTACGGTACATCAGCTTTTGATTTAGTGTGGCTTCTATGAAGCCATGTAGGGGTTTGAGTGTGGGACTAGGACTCCAGGAGACCAGGGCCCTTTTCGCATGGCATCTTCCATGTGAAAGGGTGCCTGGAGCGTTGCGCGATTGTGAGCAGTGATCTGCACAATACACCCACAATTGTGCAATGCTCCAGTGGCTGGCAGGGGCCGATCGCACACCTCTTCATTTTCGGCTAGAAGCTGAAAATGGTGCACAATTGCACATTGCTCCCAGGCTCCGTGCGCAGTTACTTGGTGTGCAGAGCTTCTGGAGCCATGCCAGTCGCACTTCCTGCCCCAGCGCAGCCTGGGAAGGTCCCAGGTTGCACTGCAGAAGGAAGAGGCGGGGCTCTCGTGCAAGCAGGCAGCTCGTGCGGAGCCAAAGGACCCTGGACGCGAGAGCCTCTCACCAGAGGCTGCTCGCATGATCCCTGCACCCCAGTGTTGGAAGAAGGTAAGGTGCGGAAAGGGCTCAGGATTGAAATCCCCAATCAGCTATGGAAAATGACTGGGCCTTGGGCAAGTCACACTTTCTCACCCTCAGAGAAAGAGAATGGCAAACCCTTGTGAAAAAAAAATCTTGCCAAGAAAACTACATAGTAGCTTCACCTTAGGAACACCGTAAGTCAAAAATGACAATGAAGGTATACAGTAAGGAGGAGGAGAACAATAGAAATTATATGCAGGTCTCCAGATGATGTTGCACTGCAGCTTCCACAATTTCTCACTGTTGAATATGCTGACTAGGGCTGTTGAGATCTGCAGTCTAGCAAGACCTGAAGGGCCATGCAATTCCCACCCTGAGAGAGGGTCTCCCAGCAAACAGAGGCAATTTTTTTCATTCTTGTGGGAAGCTAAAGACTGTCTTTTCAGTTTGCAAAATATAAGCCAACGTGATCAACAGGTTTACATTTCCTGGAGCCTTTTTCACTATTATATTGCATAGCTGTACCTTGTGCTTTGTTCCTGCAAATGTGTGCTTCCATGCAGCAGTCGTGATGGAACCAAAGAAAAAGAAATTTCCCAAATATTTCAACTAGGAACCTTTCACAAAGCACTATCATTCCACTTTAACTGTCATGGCTGCACAGAATCCTGGGATTTGTAGTTTAGTAAGGCAAGGGCAAACCACCGCTGAACAAATCTTGCCAAGGAAAACCCATGATAGGGTCGCTTTAACATTGCCATGAGTCCAAAAGGACTTGAAGGCACACAGGAGGAAGAAGAGAAAGAAGATGGATGGAAAAAGGGCAGTTAAAGTGGAATCATAAAGTTATAACTATGGCCATTTCCGCATGACACTCTTATAGTGTGATGATTCCACTTTCAACCTCCCATGGAATCCTGGGGTTTGCAGTTTCGGGAGGGGCCACTTGGCCCCTCCCAGAACTGCAAACCCAGGATTCCATAGGAAGTTGAAAGTGGAATTATTGTGCTATAAGAGTGTCTTGTGGAAATGTTCTATATAGGGTGAAGTGGCTCTGATTTCACCATAGCAAAGATCCTGTGAAATGAATTTAGGATGCTTAGCACTTCTGAGAAAGGTTCTCTCACACAACAAGATGATGAGACCTTCAGAAATGGGAGGGGGGAAAGTTTGATTTCAAATGTAAGAAAATATCTGTTTCCCCTTTCCATGAATTATTTCTTTCAAAACAGTGAAACCTCCTCAGGCAAAGTGCTGCCAACCTATTTCACACACAAAATGATCTCTCCTTACTTCCTTAAATTCTCTTTGAAAATAAAATACCTTTGTGCATTACTTCCACCAATTCAGCATGAAATATTACCAGCCTAGGCCATCTCTTTTATTTATTTATTTATATGTATGTATGTATGTATGTATGTATGTATGTATATTATATATATAAATATAAAATAAATGCAAAGCATGCCTACTTAATCTAAGTGAAATGCTAAAAGGTTCTTTTTTTTTGTTTAAGAAAACACGGGTAAATAAGAATGCACCGTTGGGTATTTTTTCCCTTGATTTCAGTTTATTTCTGAAAAGCTAATTAGATGCAATGTATTTCCAGTGCTGGTAAGAGAATATTACTGACTCAAATGAGTTTAGATTATATTTAAAACTTCACTTCTCTCCAGTGTGTTGTTCCTCAAAGAACAGCACTAGGCATTTTATATTATCTATTGCATAGGCTTGATGCCTCCCACTTTAAGCTGTTTTTAAAAACAAATAAAAATGTGTTCAGAAGAAGAAGAAGAAGAGGTTTGACTAGATTAGAATGCTTTGTCATTTGTGATTAACTTTTGCAGCAATTAGAGAAAATTTGTAATACAAAATTATATTACAGGTCCTGTGTTTCTTTGAGAAATATCAAGAGAATAGAGGTTTTAACAAGTAACTGTGACCACTGTGAAGAACAATACTACTATTTTACTTTCCAAGAATTGCTAGTGCAGCAGGCAAGAGAACAGTGCATGGCAAAAGAGGGAAAACAAAGCTATTAATAGCATTAAAATTTCTGCTATAATTCATCTGACCTGCTTGAAATTGCAATCTCAGTTAGAACAGGAGACACTGTGTAAAGAGCTAAACATGTATTGTAATTGTGGTAGTAAATTTCTCCTTTTAATTTCTTATTTTATCTTACTGGTACCAATATTTAAGGCAAAACTGCAGGTTGTTCTGCTGAATCCATGTTCACAAATTCACATCTGGCAAAATAACTCAAATATGAGGGAGGATGTAAGGAGTATCCACTCATTTGCATGTATGCAAGGCATGTGTGTCATTTGCGTGTAGACATGCAAGGAATTTATTGCTCATCTCTTATTTTTGTGAAACTTTTTCAATTAAAAATGGTTGTCATTCTCTGTAAAAATAATTTCCCTTTTTTAAAACGTTGATGCTAGGAGATTTTTTTTTTAATTCATCTGACAAGATTTTATTCTTAGTTGCACGTTGAGGGAGATGGAGAAGGCCTTTTAACTTTTCATTCAGAAAATATTGTAATGTGCTAATGGTTTTCTGAAAGCTTTAAATAACACTTCATTGCTGTTTTTCCCCCACTATATATTTATGTATATGCATGTATGTGTGTGTGTGTCTGTATATGGATGAGACAAATAAAGTTAGATTAGTTGTATAGTAAATGTAGTGCATCCTTAGAAATCTAGAAGAGTCATGGGCACTTTATAAATTTACTGTTGTTGTTTGGTGATGACTTAGTATAATAAGAGAAAACATTTTGCTTTATGTTTTCAAAGCACTGCACAAACCCACAACCTCATGGAATATATGTGCAAAAGAATAATTTTCTGTTGAAAGGATGAAATATCAGCTATGGATCAAAAAAAAATGAAGGAGAGAATTAAACGGCAGCTTATATAATTAACACAAATGGAAAAGGAGACCTTCCATCTGCTATTTTAGGGATGGGGTTGGGGGTAGGGTGGAGGGAGGGAGGGAGGGAGAAATGGGGGGAAATCTTGTTCACTTTAAAGAAATGTTAAATACTTTTTTTCCCTGTCAACATTCAAAATAGCTATTTGACAGGGTTGTTATGGCTAATTAATTACTTTCATTTGGTCTAAGTTGTATACTCGAAGATGAATTGTACATGATAATAAGGCAAGGCTGTGTTAGGAAGACCTTTGGTAGTCTATACAGTGTGTGCTGCCTCATTACAGAACTAGCTATCTGCAGGAAGCCTGACATTGAAAGGTACCACACATCCCATAACGCCCTCCCCTAACTGAGATGATTGTAGCTTCTTCCTAAAAGTGATGATTAGGAGAGAGAAAAGCAAAACGGAATGCAGTATGAATATTTCATGTAAATGCAAGCAGGCACTTACTGGACGCAGAACTTTGATTGATGCTAGAGTGCCTCTAAATGCCTTGACATTGAAGGGTTTAGATTCCCCTTTGCACAATGAATGCTTCGAGAGCAGCAGTTAATATTAGAATATAGCTGTATTTAGCTGGAGAGCTCTTTATTACTGGCTGATATTAAACAAGACCGTAGGCCTCAGGTTTCAGCAAGTGGATCTAGATAAAAAGAGTTAGTCAAAATCTACAGAAGATAAGCTATTTAAGTCTCCGAAACACAGCCCATTGCTCAGTTGCTTAATTCAGGCTAGAATCCTATACCTGTTTGCCTGGAAGTATAATTCCTGCTGAATTTCAATAGGATTTACTTCTGAGAAGACATGTTTAGGACTGTGCTTTTGGTTTTGATCCTTTCCTACACTCTTGCTAATCAAGAAAGGGGCAAAGGACTTGGATTCAAACTACTTCACACTATCCATATACTGCAAAAGATTAGAGAATATACAGATCTATAAATGGAGATCTATTCCCCTCCTCCTCAATTCCCCTCCTCTCCAAATCAGGAAAGCAAATATTCAGCTATTTTTCATACTGAAACATATTTGCCTTCGAAGTATTGTTTTTTGACCCATCAGTGAAAACAAAAACAAAACCAGAAGTCTTTCCATAACTGATTTCTTTTGGATTTGTTCCCCATAGGATAATAGCATAGAAGTAGAAATAAATTAATTAACCTGTAAATTACTTTAAAATTTGGAAATAAAATACTTGATAAAGATAGGAGATATAATAGTTATGAAACATTGTTCCTTGATACTACCAGGCTGAATTATATTATTATTATTATTATTATTATTATTATTATTATTATTATTAACCTCACAGGTAGACTTGTATACACGACAAAGAATCTAAAATTATTCTAGCGTATAGGCCAAAAAAAATAAATAAATCCTAATTTCATTTATACATTGTTGAGGTACAGATTGTAGGCAACTAAAGGGTGACTGAAAGGGATCTTGTCGTCATAGCAGATACTGTACAGTTTGATGAAAACATCAACCCAGTGTGAGCAGCAATGGGGAATTTAAAAAGGCAAATTGCATGCGAGGGTTCTTTAAGAAAGGATCTGGAAATAAAATTGCTAAAATCATAAAGGTTTTGCACAAACCTATGTTGCACAGACACATCTGGATTACTGTATACCTTTCAGTTCATTGCATCTCAAAAATAGCATGGCTGCATTGGAAAAGGTGCAGAGCGCAAGAGCCATAAAAAGATCAAGGAACTGGAGCAGCTCTGCAATCAGGAATGCTTACAATATTTTGATTTCTTTTTTATTTAGAAAAAAAAGTTGCATGCAAGAGTTTAGATTCAGACTATCTGAAAGCCTGTATCTCCCCATATAAGCCTACCCAAATGTTACAATTTTAGGGGAAGGCTTTCTCTCTGTCCCACCATCCTCACAAAGTAGTCTGGTGAGGACAAAGGAGATAGCCCTCTCAGTAACAGCTCCCACATTGTGGAACTCCCTCCCGAGGGAGGCTTGATTGGCCACCTCTCTGCTGTTTTTTCCCCATCAGGCAAAGACTATCTTATTCAAACTTCAGCCTTCTACCTTTAATTGTTTGGAGTAGACAGATATGCAATGAGAGTGTTGTTGAAGAGATCACAAGGGCCATCAAGTCCAATCCCCTGACATGTAGGCATAGGCAGTCAAAGCATTCTGACAGATGGCTGTCCAGCCTCTGCTTAAAAACCTCCAAAGAAGGAGACGCTACCACACTCCAAGGCAATGACAAGACATTTTCTAATATCTTATCAGGAAGTCCTTTTGAATGTTTAGACAGAATTTCTTTTCCTATACAATAACCCCTCAACTTTCACAAGGGTTTGGGGCTCAGACCCCCTGCAGAAGTAAAAAAAAACATGAATAAGTCCACCAGCCAACTGAGTGAGTGGTCCCCCTCCCATTCCCTCTTGCCTCTCCTCCATTTTCCTGCCTGTCACCTACATGCCCTGCCTTTTTTCTGCCCTTGCAGGCAATAGGCAAACCTTCGCCCCATTCACCTGCCCATCACTCATGCGCATCACCTTCTTCCTGCCTGCATGGGCAAGAGGCAGGACAATGGAGGGGAAAAAGCTTGAATGCATGTGCACCTTTCCCTCTCTCATACGCTTGCCTTTTGCTGGGTTGCAGAAGCCAGGGAATAGAAGGGGGAAAATGGGGGAGAAGCAAGCAGGCACTCACAAGTACTCAAATTCACGAAAGTCGAACCTGCAAAAGTCAAGAGGTTACTGTAGTTTGAATCAATTGTTCATTGTCCTGGGTTCTTTTCGCATGGCATGTGCCATGCGAAATGGCCCCTGGAGCGTTGCGCAACTGTGAGGAGCGGTCCACATGACGCACTGACAATCGCGCTACACTCCAGGGCCTGGCAGGCACCGATCACTCACTATTTCATTTTCAGCTGTGAGCCAAAAATGGTGCATGATCGCACATTGTTCCGGGGCCCCACGTGCGTGTCTGGAGCTCCAGAGCTATGGTGCTCACGCTTCCTGCCCCAGCGCAGCCTGGGAAAATCCCAGGCTGCACTGCGGAAGGAAAAGGAGGGGGTCTCGTGTGAGCAGGCAGCAGCTGCAGAGCTGAAGGAACCGGGACGCGAGAGCCTCTCAGAAGAGGCTGTTCACGCAATCCCCACACCCCAGCTCCACAGAAAGGTGAGTTGTGGAAAGGGCCCTGGTCTCTGGTGCAGCAGCTTTTTTTATATGTAATATGTATCTAATGTATTTTAATTATTTTAAAATTAAAATTGTAATTGATTTGATTATCCGATGTTATTTAAACTTTTATACCACATACGGTTTAGCTAGTTTGAGTTAACTTGTGTTGTAAGCTGCTTTGGGCCGCATATTAGGAGAAAGGCAGGATATAAATAAGAAAAGTAAGTACATTTAAAAAATAAAGGGACTCAAGAATATAGCTTTAGAAGTTATACAATGAAAGAGGATGGAGACAATAGAGAGAGGTTTTTCTTCCTATCTTATGATACCTAGAATATAGGGCCAAACTGAATGGCAGGACATTCAGGAAAGAGAAATGAAGGTTTATTGATATGTGCCTTCAAGCTGATTCCAGTTTATGGCAATTCTATCAGGGTTTTCTCGGAAAGATTTATTCATAGGCTCATCCTGGTCTCTCAGGGTGCTAGTCCAACATTCAAACCACTATAGTACACTGGTCTTTTCGAAAGGAAGTGTGTCTTCACAAATCACATAGATAATTATAGAGTTTGCTTCCACAGATATGGTGATGGCTATCAGTTTAGACAGCTTGAAATGAAGATTACAGTTTTTTTAAATCAGGTATTTAAGTAACACACCAAAACATCTGGAGATTCAGGAACTGACTGAGAAAGAAGAGTAAGCTATTGTTTTCTTTTATCATTGCACCTCTAGGTAGTATCAAGCCTAGAGCTATTCCATCCAATGAACTATAGATTACCCAGGCCTACTGACACATTATCACCTAAGAACAGATCCATGCCAAATCAGTCTGAGACTAGCCTGGGCCATGTGAAATTATACATTTATGAAAAGTTTGTCATTATTCATTATACAACAATGCATCTTAGAATAGGACTACTGTGGCCCCACAACTTTTGCGAGGGCTTGGGGCACAGAACCCTCTCAAAAGTGGAAAAACCATGAATAACCCCTCCATCATCATCCATTCCCTTCCAGGGCTCCTCCCTCCCATGCCCTTACCTTTTTCCAAACACATGCCTTTTCATTTTCCATGCCAAGCAAAACGCAAGGGAAGGAAAGGAGGAGAAGGGGTAAAGGCATGCACACACCTTATGAATAATCAAATTCATAAAGGTCAAACCAACGACTGTGGAGGAAGAAGTATAACAAGTGTTTGTGTTCAGACTAGAGCATTCAAAAGGGGCATTCAAAAGGACGTTAAATCCACATTTAAGAAAGGAAATGCATTAATGTAATCCCACACCATCTTCACTTTGCTCATGTGAAAAAGTGATGAATCTGAAGCAGAAAGCTTCATCTGAATGGGGAAGCTTTCCACATGCGCCAAATCACTAGGAAATCAAGATTCAGAACTGTGCAGGGAGACGCCATACCCTCCAACATTTCCCAAATGAAAACCAGAATATAGCTGACAAAGCAACAACAAAATGTGGTTAAGATGGCAAGAGTTATTCATGAGGAAGAACACCTAAGCTAGGAGAAGTTGCAACAGCTTGCTTTTGTCTGCGCCTACAGGGAAGTGCAAGATTCTGTGCTCTACCTCTTCCCCCACTGAGTTGAATGTGGACTGCTTTTACACTTTGTATTCAGTTTGCACAAACTGAAGTAAGCTAAGGACAAAGGGGGGAAGTTTGAAGAGGACAGAGAAACTGGGACATTTAAAAGCAGCTGAAAAAGTGGAAAAACAGAATGTTAATTGGGATTGTCCCTGTGAAATTGAGACAATTGGTGGGCATGCTCTGATACAGATGCACACAGGGCCTTCATGGATACAACAGATTCTCAACTTCCAGCAATTCACTCACATATGAAGAAAAGAATGATGGAGGACAGCACGTTCCTCCTCACCTGTTGAGCGTATACTCTTAATCAACCAAACTAGAATTGTCACTTTTTTACTTGATGAAAGCAGTGACACAAAGGCCAGGACAGGATTTAACCTTAAAACAGAATTTCTAAACAGGACTTTGGTGATGACTTGCCTTTCTGTGTTTGTTTCTATAAAGGATATGAAATGGTTGCATTACATGTACAGCCTGCCACAGTAAAAAGAGATACGTAACTGTAAAAAAGGGATGGCTGCAGTGCCCTCACAGGAGCAGTCCACTACAGAGCTATATTTCCTTTCAGATTTCCTCAATAGCCCATTAGATTTCCTCCAGTTTCTTACTCCTAGTCAACACATTCTGTAAGAACTTCCAGCTGTGAACTATCCTTATGTGTGCTCGCTCAGGTCTACAACTGATTTTCTTTGAATTGTCCACAGTGGAATGGTGGGGAGGGAGTTTCCCTCTTTCAAGCACTCTATCTTATACACTCCCTGACACTTTTATAAAAAATACATAGGCCGTTCAAGTTAAGTTTGTACGGTTAGATCAAGTCTGCAGAGTGAGCTAGCCGAATAAGACAGAACAAAGGGAAGTTTGCAGCAACACTGTTGTTCTGCTTTGTGTGTGTGTATGCGCCCACACACAATAGGCCGGCTCTTAAGAGAAGGAAAGGAAAAGTAGGAATGTAAAAATGGGTACTGCCCCTCAACGGGAGATTAATATTGCATGGTTTTGTTATTAAAATTAAACACATATTTAATTTAAGATTTCATGTCGTGCAGCGTTTGCTAATAATCAGCACCACTAACTAGAAAGTAGAGCTTCACAAACTGCTTCCCTGTTCTTCAGCCTTGCTGGCCCTTTCCACACGTGGGGGAGAGAAACGGGGGAAACGGGGCAGCGCACGCAGAAACGGAGCTTACCTTAATCCGGGTAGCTCCGTCGCCGCGAGGAGCAGCGCACATTTGCCGCTCCACACTGCGGCGGCATCCAGCAGCGTCTGGCGGCACCCAAAATGGCGGCTTCCAGCTTCCGGCGGCTCTCCGCCAATCAGAGAAGCGTGCCAGCCAGAAGCCCGCCCCCGGGCAGCTCTGCAGGGACGCACTTGCGCGCGCCTGCAATTCTACATGGGGCGCTGCGACAGGGTAGCGCGCTCATGTTTTATAAAGACCACATGAAATGTGGTCTTTAAAAAACTCATGGCGCCACCCCTTGTGGCCACGCGAGGGCGTTTTGAGGTGTGGAACCTCAACAATTAATACCGCCCCCATGCACTCCATGGTGTGGACGACCTCCGAGTGAGGTCGTCCAACATCTTTTTTACCCTGTGTGAGCAGCTGTTGCTGTCTGTTGCTAGCTCATAGCTGGGAAATGAGGCTCGTGCTATTTGATTTATATCCTTATCATGGCCCATTCTAAGAACTTGCTTCTTATGTCAGCCAAACTATATGCATTTCAATACAGTCCTGCTGTCCCAGTGCCAAGCTCAACTCACATTCAGTTCTTGGACATGATATGTAACATAATGTAATGTAATGTGCACCCTAGTTATCCCAGCAGGGAACAGCTTCACTCGTCCAGGCTTGGTCTCACTAACTGGTACTTTGTAATATTTGTGTTCTTTTACAACTGAGCACATTAAACAAAGGTGAAGGTATAGCATCAGACATCCTGACAAATGTCCCCACATTCATTGCTCCCACATGAACACCAAAACTGTCAAATTGTTTTCAGAGGTCACAGAAAACTCAGCCCTTTTCCCCAGTCTGAATCATAGAGAAATCATGTCCTTTCGTTTTTCTTATGTGCAGATATGTGACAAGCACTACTCACTCTGGATACCAGATAGACAAAGAATGATGAGCCATCTCTGCTGATCAACTGTGCCTTTAGGGGCAACCTGAGAAACATCACCTTAAGATTTTTTTGGACAAGTCTTAAACACCACTACCTCAAGGCAATGCGCACTGATAACTCTACTCAGAGAATTCTGATAGGAACAGTGAGAATAAAGCTAGAGAAGTATAGGCCTGAAATTTGCACCCATTACCCCCTCCCTATTTTTCTGGATAAAGATTCAACACATTACCAGGCCAAGAGCGTTTGACTCTGTCAGACTGTGCCTGAACTATTATGTCGATTTATGAAGGTAGGATGGGGCTAGAGTTAGGCTTGGCAAGTGCAATAATTGCCCCAACACATGCTCAGTAAGAAGAGACTACAATCTTTCACAGACTCCTCATTCGAAGCACAGAGGTTCCAGTCTGCCAGTATTGGGCTTGCTGAGGTGCTCTGTTTCCCACTGGCATTCTTATTCTGCAACATTTCCATGTTAAGTTGCAAAACATTTTTTTCTTATATAGAAATTCATGCATATTTTTTGATACAGTACATATTTTGAACACATTTTGGCATTGGTTAACACGCATTTGTGCACATTTTTCTTCTCCCAAACATATTCCAAATTTTGCCAATTTAAGGCCCTTTCTGCACCTTACCTTTTTCCGGAGCTGGGGTGCAGGGATCACATGAGCAGCCTCCAGCGAGAAGCTCTCGAGCCCTTCGGCTCTGCATGAGCTGCCTGTTCGCACAAGAGCCCCGCCTCTTCCTTCCACAGCACAGCCTGGGAGTTTTCCAGGCTGTGCTGGAGCAGGAAGCATGACCAGCATGGCTCTGGAGGCTCTGCATGCCAGGTAAGTGCGCGCGGGGTCTGGGAGCAATGCACAATCACACACCATTTTCAGCTTCTAGCTGAAAATGAAAAGGTGCGCGATCAGCGCCTGCCCCTGGAGCGTTGTGCGTTTGTGAGTGCATCATGCAGATCGCTCCTCACAATTGCACGACACTCCAGGCACCCTTTCACATGGAAAATGCTGTGCGAAAAGGGCCTATGTGTTTCTAATGTAAGATGCATTCCTTTCCACTGAAAATCTCTGGAAGTGTGAAATGAATATTTATGTAAAGTCAATACACTGCTTTCCTATTCCTACCTCAAAGACACTTTCAACAACTGGCAGTAGTACTCCCCCTGTGATTGGCCCATGCCATATGGAAAATGACACACCAACTTTATGAAGGACCTCTGTGCAGAAGGACTGTTTGGTAGTCTCCACATGGATTGTATGACGTTTAAATTAACCCTCAAATGTTTGCATGCAGCTGATTGCAACCTTTCTTTTCTGCACTTGATTGTTGCAAGGTGAGTAACTGGGCTACCTGCTGGAACTGTAGCTGATGGGTACTAAGGCAGTCACCATCACATTTTGATGCCACAGTTAGATATTTATGAAAAGAGATGCATTCAATTTTATCTCAGTAGTATAGATCAATTTTCAGGACAGAGTTCCTAACAGTGTATTCATAGGCTAGGTACAAAACCAATTTTATCTGCTTCACTGGTGTGTGAACTGTATAAGGAAAGACATCTCTTTACTCTCTGATAGCTTATCTTCCCTGGTGACCATTTATGCGTGCTCTTGTAAATATACATATTTTACAGGAGGGGGGAAAGCTCTTTAAACTATCCTTTGAGATGACCTTGAAAGAACATTTGAATCTTCCAGGAAATTAGCAGCAAAGAGTGTTTGGGTAATGATTGGTGGTGTGAGAAATGCCACTCAAAGCCATAGAAATAATCGGTGCAGCCGGCTATTTAATAATATGGGTCTCTCATAAAGGCAGGGTTTGACGAGGAAGTATAAAAGGGGTGGGGGCGGGGGAGACAGAAATACTACTCCAGCCTTTGGAAATTTTCCACAGAACTGGGAAAGCTCAGAAACATTTCTCCTCCCAAGTCAAGGTTGTTGTTGAAAAATGATAATGAAAGTAATGTCAAAGGAAACCCAGATTCTTCTGGCTTCTAAATCTCATAATTCATATCAAAATGGGGGCAGGAGGTCATTAGGTTTTGTAACTATTAAATGAGAGGCTCACAAATCTTTATTTTTAAAAAAAAAAATTAAAAAATTTTTTTTTAAAGAAATCACTGTTTATTTTCTTTACTATTCCCAGGTGTTTCTCTCTCCTCACCTTTTCATCTTCTTCTAACATTTGCCCAAGCCAGCTCAAGTTGTCTTCCACTTCCTTTCCAATGAATATTTCTCACAAGTACATTTGTTGGCACGTTTAAAAATGTATTCAAATTGCTTTGCATTTCTTTGTAGCACTTCCCTAACATATCAATGAGCACCAGCATAATTGGCCAAGATGCCTGAGAGACAGCTGAGACAACACAAGACCTGGTGAAGATGTGCTGATGGAAATTAGTTCATACTTCCTCTACCTGAGCCTTACTTCGTGCCAGTGCCATGGCTGTGTCTGGGCTACAAGGAAATTGAACCAGGCGTCATTCAGTACTTCTTTAATTCAGCCTTTTCTCCATCCTTTTTTTTTAAACTCTTCTGCCAGCAGCCAACAGAAAAGTTCTGCCAGCAGATTCCTGCTGGCAGATCCTTAAGATCAGCTATTAGAAGAGGCTTCTACTGGCAAAAGAGGATTTCTACAAGCAGAGGAGGCTTGTTCATAATTCTAAGTACCTACACCTAGCACATCTTGGAATTAGGATTGAACTGCCCATCATTGACATTGACTTTGTAGATCAGTGCATATCTCATTCTACTGCTATGCAAGAATTCTTCCAAAGATAGAAAGTTACACTGATCTCTTATTAAAGACAAACAAAACTCCTCAAGTATATAAAGGGGGAACTGGATTTGAATCTCTGCTCAACAGTAAATTTACTGGGTGACCTTGACCAAGGCTGTCATCCTCAGTCAAAATGAATAAAATGAGAATAATATCGACTTTAAATGTTGAGGACAAAAGCCCCAGTTAGAGCTCTTGTAGCCAGAATAGAGAACTGGAAATCTTGCAACATCTTATTTAATAAACCAAATTGTTTACAAATGATCATGTATTGAGCTCTACTGCTCTATTGCCAAACTGCATAGTTATCCAGTTTGAAATGTCATTTTTTTTCCAGCTTAAAGGCACAAAATGTATTACAAATCAAAAATAATTTCCCTAAGGATTTTTTGACCCAGAATATAAAACAATTTTTTACATATGTGCAATCAACGCTCAGATCATCCAGACTGCTTTGTAGACCCAGGTCAGTTAAATCCTGACTCCTGATGAAACTCTTTTGAAACGAGTTAAAATAAGATTGGCTAAACAACTGACAATAAAAAATTAAAACAAAAGTAAAAACCATAACATTAAAACAATTAATTTTAAAATATATTGAAACATTCAAAAATATAATTTAAAAAAGCTGTTTGCAAGCAATCACTCATTAAAAGCCTGTTTTAACAAAAAGGCCTTTGCCTATCAATCAAAGGAGAACAGAAAGGGGGTCAACCTAGCCTCCCATGGAAAGAAATTCCATAGGATAGGAACAGTTACTAAGAATGCTCTCTCCTGTATTATCACCAAATGGGCCTGTGATGGTAGTAGAACATAGAGAAAGCCTCCCCCTGCAGATCTTGGGACTCTGTCAGGTCTGGATAGAGAAATATGATATTTCAGATAGGCTGGATCCAAGCCACTTTATAGATCATGACAAGCACTGTGAACTATGCCTGGAAATGAACTGGTAGCCAGTAAAGCACTTTCTTCTGACTTTCAGATTCTTGCCAGAATGACCATTACATGTGCTGCCAACCTGCCACCATAATCTTCCTTTTCTTAACTCCTCTTGCTTGTTTATATACTTCTTCACAGTTCATCGTCCTTCTTGCCATAAGCATCTGCTGACCACCTGAAGACATCTTCCCATCAGCTAGCTTTGCTTCCTCGACAGCTTTACCTCAGTCATTCAGTCTTTCTTTTTATAAAGCAAAGGGACTGAGGATAAAGTTGCCACGGGGGCAGAGCTATGGCCAAAGTGCTATTGAAAACTATACAATCTAAACAATAGGGCATCTGAACCCTGGGATGAAGCTATGGATTAGGGGGACAGTTGGGTGACCAGTGCAGTGGGCCCTTTAATATGTAAAGGGAGCTTATGTCATGTTTCATTCAAGGATTGCTGTCTTTTTCTTTCAGGGGCTCCATACAAAATAGTTCCCCCTTTTGGTAATCTGACAATTATTTGTCATGGATTAAACATTTTCAGGTGACATGTCTCAGGTGAGAGATGTTTGAAAACTTTAAGACACCTGGAAATTGAGCTGTAGTCCCCACTTTTTGATTTAAATGGAATTCACATAACTGTAGAACCTGCCATGCAGGCTTAAATCCTATCAACTTACTATTTGCAAATGGGTGACTTTGGAACACAGGAATGCAATCCTCAATTATCATTCAAGAAGTCAAATTATGTATGCAGAGGCACCACATGGAAGTGCTTTCCTTGATTTCTGCTATATCATGGGAAACAATTAGTATACATAGTTAAAATCCCCAGGATGTAGGAAACAGCCTTATAGTGAGTAGACCATTGATCTATCTAACCTTGTATTGTCAGCTTTGAATGGTAGGAGCTCTCCAGAGATTCAGGCATGGTTGTTTCCTAGACTGATGGGAAGATCTTTGCTGTTCCCTGCAAAATCAGATGTATCAGCTATGCCTCATATCAACATCTCCCCTGCAAAAAACCAGGCCGTGCTAGCTGAGGATGATAGCAGTTGCAGTAAAAGGGTTAAATCTAATCTGAGGCTTCAGGATTGTTGTCCTGCTTTCTCATAACCCAGTCCTGGAGCTGTTCAAAATCCATCACTGTAGGGCTATAATGCAGAGAGAAGAGGGATGCACCCCACCCACTTATGCCAAGAGGAGGTCCACCATTAGATACGTTCCTAACACATATGCAAACCACCCCACTGGAGAAGGTTGTGCTAGCCATTTCTGTTCTTAAGTTAAAATGGAAGCACCAGTGGATTGTTCAAAATGATGATTACGAGCTGTAAGGCCCCATATAGCTTAGGTCAAGGCTATCTGACAGACTGTATCTTCCTGTATGAGTCTCCCTGGACCCTGAAATCTTCAGGAGAGGCTCTTCTTTCAGTGTCACCATCTTCACAGATATGACTGGCGGGAACACAAGATAGGGCCTTCTTGGTAGCTGTCCCTAGATTCGGCAACTCCCTTCCTGAGAAGGCAAGAATGTTCTCCTGTTTGCTGTACTCCCATGGAAAGTCAAGTCTTTTTAATTCAGAGAGGCTTTTAGAGCTAAACACTTTTAAAGAAAAGGCTGATAAGAGGGAGATTATTATATTCAGTTGTACAGTTTTTACTGCTTTTTATACTTTTAAGCATAAGCTTTAAGTTGTTTTAGTATCATTAATGGTTTAATTCTATTTTAAAGATGACTTTTAGTATGTTTTTAACTGTATTATAATCATTTTAATTTGTAAACTGTATTGAGTCCCAATCTTGAGGAAAAGATAGGATACAAATACATTTAGCAGTAGTAATAATAGTGGCTGGAATTCAGGATCACAGTTACAAACACATAACACTTTACACCTCCCATCCTGGCAGGGGGACAGGAGAGAAGCAGGACTGTGACAATGCTTCTCCATGATGTTGTTGTGGTTCTGCTCCTCTCCTATCCCCAGGCAATGAGATTACAGATTAAATTATTGATAGATTTTCCCCGTTAATGACCTGCAATCATGCCACCATCCCACACTTACCTGTCCTGCAGAAGGCCCAGGAGGGCAGTGGCAGCACTTCCTGCCCCAGTGCAGTCTGGGAGAGTAGCTGGCTGCACTGTGGAAAGAAGTATGTCCATTGTGCTCCCTTCCACAGGGAGCTGTTCCTTGCAGAGGGGAGTGCTCCCATCGCAGTCCTTTCCCAGTGGAGCCACTGCCAGGATCACCATCAGAGGACCATGCAAGAAATTAGGGTGTGGAAAGGCCCCTAGAGTTACATATTTATAACTGATTCATATTCACTATCACAACATATTCCATAGCAGTGATGTATTTAAGTCTTTTACTTCGCATCTCAAGTCAATTCTCAAGTCTCTACCTTCAAGTTTCAAGTCGAGTCTCGAGTCCTTACAAGATACTTTCAAGTCAAATCTCAAGTCTGGGAGCCAACTTTATACCCCATTCTGTATTCCAGAATTTCTGGATAGAGTTGAATAAAGTCAATTTTAACAATTTAAGTAGAGGCAGACCTCTACTGTTGTGATTTTGCCATCTGCAGCTTTGAAAGTGGGGAATAGATCTTCTTATTTCCCATTTGCAGAGCTAGAGTTTTTTTCAGAAGTGAGGAATAGGATCCTTCTTCTTCCCCATTACTGAAACTCCAAATGCTTTAGAAAGAGAGATCCTTCCTCCTGAAGCCCATTGCCTAACACGTTTTCTGTTCCCCTCTGAGATACACGTCCTACACTCTGGGCATTAGTCTTGCCTTCTGCTTTTAGGAAAAGTTTTAGAAAGCTCCTCCTATATATAGTGGGGACAGGCTGCTGAGCACATCTCAAGCCCACCTGAAGCCCATAGCCTAATGCATTTGATGTTCTCTCTGAGAAATGCGTCCACACTTTGGGCTTGAGACAGATTGTCATGTGATCAGTAAGTTATAAGGTTTCTGGATGAATGTGTTGTGTTACTGAACCAAACACAGCAAGTCAATTACTAAAAATATGCAAGTCTCAAGTTGAGTCGAGTCAGTGTGTAATTTTTGCCAAGTCAAATCCGAGTCAAGTCACTGAAGTGACTTAAGTCTGACTTGAGTCCAAGTCTATCAACTCAAGTCTACATCACTGTTCAATAGTGTAAGGAATACGTAGGGAATTGTAAAAGTCCCCAGTCCTGATTTACTGGACATCATCCACTGTAAGCAATAGGGGTCTGTTCTCTTGTCAGCAAGGAAACAACAGACAGAGGTTCTCATCTGCACCTCTTTGAGTGATTTCTGGTGTGAGGAGGAGTTATGACAGAGATGTCACACAAGAGATTGCTGGTGAGAGGGGACAGGAACATCAGTCTGCTGTGTCCCCATCAACAGGAGACAGACCCGCATAGCTCGCAGAAGCTGCTACCCAGTAAGTCAGGTTTGGGGGTCAGCTGAGAGATACCACTGAGCTATGTAACTAAGGTACTTGTATAGCTTAGTGGCTGATCTAGAATACTGACCCACAGTAATAGTAAGGATATTGATAATGACAGCCGTCAGGAGCAACATATAACTTGTTTTAGTGTGCTGCAGACTATCATGGTCCTTACCAGCACACATTACAGGGGAACACATTCAGATCAAACTACACATGTCCTGAAGCACTCTTCTCTCATCCCTCCCACCAAAATGTCTACTTATTGCTAACCACTATTCCTTTTTTCTTTTTAAAGCAATCACACAGGGCCCCAGTCTTGAACTGGAACATTGGCACACAACAAAGAGACATTTAGCCCTTCTACCCGTCAATCTGTTTTGTGATAAAAATCCACCCTTCCAACCAGCCAGCTTCTATTGGTCCCCAAAGGTGCTATTTGCAGTAAACAGTACCTTTAGATACAAATCACAGTTATACCCTTAGCAGGGGAAAAATGACTTTATTTCTTTTACATCCACTACAAAATTCTGTCTTCCTTTCATTCTTTCTAGCTGTTAACCAGATGCTAATTATAAAGCATTGTCTAAGTGAGCATATTTCAATTCATGCAGAAGCCTGAATGTGAAAGTGGACCATACTAGTAAATCATTTCCCTAATTGTTATATACTCATAAATCATCTCTCTTTTTAAACAGGGTCTTACTGTCCATGGTTAACACCACCTTTTTACAGAGAGTAACACTGTCTGAAATACAACATCAATGGAAACATCATCATAGAAAGTAACCAAGAGGAGATGGCCTTTTGGTTATGGGTGTTATTATGTGTTGCAGCCACCTTGGTCTCAGCAGAGGATTTTATTAAGACACATTTACAAGGCATCTCATCAGAACAGTTAAAATTCAGAGCTGAGGCAAGAAAGGAAGGAAAGAGAAAAAGAATGAGAACCAAAAATCCTACTAGTGCTGAGATAGAAAGAAAAGAGAGAGAAAGAAAAGAAACCAAAAATGTGCAATACAACCTATTGAGGGAAAATGCATGATTTTTTCCCCTGATTTGTACTGTTCTTTCTTTCTTTCTTGGTTTTGCTGTTATTGTTGTTTTGTCTGTTGCAAAAGCTGAATTCTGAATTTTTTTTTTAAGTTACAGAATGATCAGTCAATAATGACAGCATAGCTAGGACATGGTGACTTGTATACATTAAAAGTAGAATTATGTTATAATCTCTTGAGGTTCCCATATGTTTTATTCATGGTAAGGACTGGCCACCTATAGAAGCAGAACAACCTTGTTGGTTCTGCTCCACCTGAGTGGCAGAGTTTCCCTTGGAGTGAACCAGGGACACACTGGGAATGGTTGACTGTACCATAGAAGGCACAGACTTTATGTAGAGTGTGTAGGTGACAGATATACTATCATAATGCTGTTTTTAAGGGCATTGTTGAAGGAAGTATCTGGTGTCTCCCTGTGCAGCACCTCTTATCCTAAGTGCAAAACAGTCAGACAGCTCCTGGGTACAGCTGTATTTTTTTGACCACTGATTGGCACGTGACTGTGGCCAGGCAAGTTACAACTGCCTTTGTGAACCCAAAGAACAGCCTTGCATTGGGGTGGAGATTGTTTCTTCTCTGTTACAGGAGCAGCCCAACATGACCAATCACATTCTTGCCCTCAACTGGTGGCAGAGTAAAAGCTCTTGCACATCTGAAGAAGGAACTCCAAAGGAAGAAGCAGCCTGTGACCCCAACAACTGGCATAAATAATCTGACGGGATTTAAGCCCTGCCAAAAGGTCTCAACCACAGAGATCTATGAGTGTAGTCCTCTCAGATTCAGAGGTCCAGGCCTCCTCTGGAGATGTCAGGGAAGAGAAGAAGTTGGGATGAACCACAGAATAACCATACGAATAAGAATGGCTTTAACTTTTGGGGAAAACATATTTAAAAACTTCTTTTAAAATCCCTTTAAAAGTAAATTGCTCAGTGTGGAAGAGACAACAGCAGTAGCACTACAGCTAGCACTTGCTGGCACTGCACAGAAGGAGGCATGGTAAATCTCTTTGGCATGTCTTTTACCACAAAAAATTCTATGATGAGACCATCCAAAATGAAACAAGAGATAGTGCCAGAAGATGAAACTTCCAGGTTGGGTGGCATTCAATTAGCTACTGGGGTACAGCAGAGGACTACAAGTCATGCTGTGGTTAATGATACAACTGTTTTTGTCAGGTTTGTATTTATATTTGTATTTGTCAGTTTGCTTTATATTATATTGTATTTTTTGCATTTTATCTGGATAATTTATTTTATAATTGTATAGTTTTATATTTTATTATACCTTCCTTCCCTCTGTGTGTGTGTGTGTGTGTGTGTGTGCGCGTGCGCGTGCGTGTGCGTGTGTATATGTGTACATATATTTTAGATTGTACACATTAGGCAGGACTCATTGTTTTTGCCTGATTTACTTGATGGCATAACAACAACAACACAGACAGGAGGTTCAGCTGTTGACAGGCTCAGAGATGAAAGGAAAGTCACAACACATAGAAAAGGAACATGGAATGTAAGAAGTGGGAAGCTAGAGGTTGCAAAACAGGAAACTGAACATATAAACATTGCATACTTGGGGTGAGTGAGCTATAGTGGAGAGGAATGAGACATTTTCAGTCAGAAAATTATAGTGTTTTATTCAGGAAATGAAAATTTAGGAAGAAATTGGGTGGCATTAACAGTGAGTAGAGATGTAGCAAAAGCAGTCAAAGGATATAATGCAAAGTCTGAATGTACATATCAATAAGACTTCAGGGAAAACCATCAACATAAACATAATCTAAGTTTATGCTTCAACTACAGAAGCAGAAGAAGAAGAAGAAATGAAAGATACTCTGCTAGAAACCAGGAAAGACTGATCACACACCAAAACAGGACTTCTTGTCAATCCTACGCAATTGGAATGCAAAAGTAGGAAACAGAGCAGAATCAAAGATTTCAGGAAAACTTGACCTAGGATCAAGGAATCAAGAGGGAGAGTGACTGACTGAATTTTGTGAGGTCAACAGTTTGTTCATCTCAAACATGTTCTTTAAGCAAACAAAGAGGCAACTTTATACATAGATATAACCTGATGAACAATATAGAAATCAAATAGACCACATAATTAGGAGCAGAAAATGAAGAAGCTCCCTTCTTTCTGAAAAAACAAAACCAGGAACAGATTGTATGACAGACCATGAATTAATAATATCATATCAAAAATTAATATTGATATCAAAAATTAGGGTAAAACCAAAGAAGAACACTAAACAACCCATCATGTCAAACCACAACCTGAAAAATATCCCCATAGAATTTAAAAATTATGAAAAAACATATTTCCACTATTAAGTCTAACTGACCTGCAGCCAGAACAACTCTGGACTAAGGCCAGGGGCATTATTAGAGAAGAATGCAAAAAGAAAGTGGCCAAAAAGAAAGAGAGGTTTCAATGGATGATAGACAAGAAGCAATAGTCAAATGTGACAGAAATAGAGTCAGAACCCTGAATGCAACTGTTCAACAACTTGTGTGCAAGGACAAAGAATACTAATATAATAGCAATGTTTTTTGTTTTTTGTTTTTTTTGGCGGGGGGAAGCAGCATCATTAGGAGGATGGTGAAGGACTGCTTGAGAAACATAGGCCCTTTTCGCACCTTACCTTTTCCTAACGTGGGCGCACAGGGATCACGCAAGAAGCCTCTTGTGAGAGGTACTTGCATCCCCTCTGCTTCTCCTCTGCACCAACTCTGTGCTGGCTGGAAGGAAGTATGAGGGCTCTGCCTCTTCCTTCAGCAGCGCGGCCGCATCTCTGGAGGCTCCACATGCAAAGTAAGTGCATGTGGGGCCCAGGAGCGACGCGTGATTGTGCATCATTTTCATCAAGAAGCTGAAATGGATATATTGCGCCATCGCCACCTACTGGTCCCAGGAGTGTCACGCGATTGCGAGAACGTCACATGAAATGGTCCTCGCAATCACGTGACACTCCGGAGGCCATTTCACATGAGAAATGGTGTGTGAAAAGGGCCACAGACTTTTCAGTGTCAGGTTTCAGCAGCACATCTGCAGTAAACTATATACTAAAGACTGAGCTGGGAAAAGATCGGATTCTACCCTATCTGAATTTACTGTAGCTGTGTGTGCCTGCCTATAATAGGCAAAGTAAACTTCAGCTACCTCCAAAAGCCCTTACTGAACATGAGTAAGGAGCAAAGCAGAGAGAAAGGAGGGAGAGAAAATATTTGTGTCTTATTAGCTATGCCTGGTATGTTAAAAGGAAAGCATAGATCTATAGGTTTGGCAACCAACATGGAAATCATAACGAAGGTAGTGGAGGGGGAATAATTTCTGGAGACATTTTGGAAGAAGCTTTCAAGTATTCTGTAGAAAGTTCAGAATGTTGTTCCTTATGCAAAGCTCACCTGACTTGATTGATTCATTTCACATGTGCATATTGTTCTGAATAAAAAGTTTGTTGGAACATGTTGAACTGTTCTTCTCTTTAGTGGCGCAGAAATCTATCCTTGTTCTTTTCATGTTATTTCTGCCTCTGCTACCAATTTTTCTGTTAAAGAAGCCATGTCAAGGAACATACCTACTTCATTAACTGAGACATACCTGTAACTATTGCACAAAGATGTCTGTGTAAGAAATGTGTAACTGTCATGTAAAGACATTCACCGGAAAGCAGCATAAGAGGCTTTATGTGTAGAAATTCACACCTTCCAACCTTCATTCCTAAGCTTTTGCCACATATAGAACATTATAATGATCTCCTATAAGAATAAGGAGTGCTCGCTACACCATCGTGCCCACTCCCTAACCAGTCTACAGACATTACTGAATGAACTTTAAATTGAAACAAGACCATATTGGCCAACATGTTAATACTGCCCTAAGCAACATAAAGCCAAGTGACTTGCCTTTATTTTTCAATATTTCTTTTCTTTATAATGCTATAGTACTGGAGCTGACAACTGAGAGAAGTCAACACATAGGGCTCTATTTTTCCAACCGTCATGGTCTATTAATGCTGTTTTCTTGTGGGATTTAATATGTCAAGGAAGGAATCAATGTAGAGTAAGGTCTATGGTCTTTCTATTCACTAAATCCCTTTTCTCAGTGATGCACAAATGACTAAGTACTTCTGGTACCTCTGAAAGTATAAAAGTTAAAAAATGTGTCACATCCCATCCTACAGAGGAGCTGGAAATCTTGTCTTTCATATTCTGAAGGAGAGAAAATCACTTCCATAAAAGAATTCAGAATACTTACAAGATGCTATCTTTAAATTTAATTTTTCCTACCTACAAAACTATTGCTAGACAGTTTAGACATGTTAATATTTTCCTATTTCATCCTCACAAATGAGAATGAATATTTTCCAGTTTTCTCCCCACTATGGTGAAAACAAATATTTCTGTGCATTCTTGCTTGGTATGTACACACTCCAGAGTGTTTTGGGAAATTATTTTGTGCAAAAATACATGTGGTTTTGTTGTCTAAGAATACTGGTTTTATTTATTTCTTTAAATATTAATTTTATTCATTTTATTTATTTATTTATTTATTTGTTTAAATTTATTTAAATAAATAAATAAATTGATTTATTTATCTATTTATTTATTTTAAAATATTTTATGCCAACCCCCCCATGTACAAAAAAACAGCATTCTTGCACAACAAAACATGAAGCTACTTTGAAAGTTAGCTTTGTCACTTTTTGCAAAAGATGTTTTGTATGAGATTCTTGTTCTGCAAAGTTGCTCTATCAGAATAAAAGTCCATCTCATCTGGCATGTATCCTTCCGCATTGGCCAACTAGCTATCTATGGGAAACCCATAACCAGTCCTTAGAGACAGTAATTGCTCAATAATTGGGCCCAGTGCTATTCAATGACCTTCATTAATGATCCTAATGAAAGAACAGAGGGCATGCTGATCAAATCTGCAGATGACACCAAATTGGGAGGGGTTGCTAATACGCCAAAGGACAGGATCAAAATTAAAAATGATCTTAACAGATTGGAGAGCTGGACCAAGGCTAACAAAATGAATTTTAACAGAGAGAAATGTAAAGTCCTACAGTTAGGCAGAAAAAATGGAATGCACAAATATAGGATGGGGGAAACATGGCTGGATAACAGTATGTGTGAAAGAGATCTAGGAATCTTGATGAACCACAAGCTGAACATGAGTCAGCAGTGTGATGTGGCAGCCAAGAAATCCAATGTGATTCTTGGTTGCATCAATAGGAGTATGGTGTCTAGATCCAGGGAGGTAATGGTATTACTCCATTCTGCTTTGGTTAGACCTCATCTGGAATACTATATTGTGTTCAGTTCTAGGCACCTTATTTCAAGAAGGATATTGACAAACTGGAGCATGTCCAGAAAGCAGCCAAACTAGAGAAGGTCTGGAAGTTATGTTTAGTCTGCAGAAGAGAAGGTTAAGAGGGGACATGATAACCATGTTTAAATATTTGAAGGGATGTCATGTCTAGGAGACAGTGGGCTTGTTTTCCACTGCTCCAGAGACTAGGACAAGGAGCAATGGATTCAAACTGCAGGAAAAGATATTCCACAACTCAGGAAGAACTTCCTGATTGTCAGAGCTGTCCAGCAGTGGAATATGCTGGCTCATAGTGTGATGGAGTCTCCTTCTTTGGAGGTTTTTAAGCAGAGGCTATCCATCAGGAGTGCTTTGATGTCTGTTCCTGCATGGCAGGGGGTTGGACTTGATGGCCCTTGTGCTCTCTTCCAACTCTATGATTCAATGATTCTATGATTCCTCAGCATATTGTCAATGTGGCTTTGGATGTTCCTCAGAATATCATGGCTAATATGCATTGAAAGACTGAACCTGCTCCAGATTTGTCGAATTCCATCCCCACGGCTCAACAAATCAGTTGTGCATTGTGTGTATTTCCTTCTGTCATCCTAAGTGAATAGTCTGCCAGTTTCACTGATCAACCCAAAATTATGCAAGAGGGGGAACTTCAGAAAACATGTTTTTTAAAATGACTTTTAATTGTCTTGCAAATTGACTTGTGACTCTGAAGCGTGCGTTTTTCCATGCCATACAAAACTTTATAAACATCCTCCATTGCATGGGGCAGAGTGAATGTTCTACCTGTGTAGATTTTCTTTGCAAGCTCTTCCTGAGCTTGCAAACCAGCTTGAAAAGGCAAGCACGTGTAACCTCAGTCATTTGGTGGCCAAGGAGGAAATAAGGTATTAAGGAGCATCTAACAGCACTGTTGCAGCCAAGAACAAAAAGCAGCTGTCCCCTTCCTGAAACTCCAGTGAGTATGCTGGGGATTTGGGAGGAGATGGCTATTCTTTTCTCACAGTTGCAGCTGGATACTACCACACTCTTTCCTGGCTACTAACTGACTGAAGGAAGATGCACCTTCTCTTTGCAGAAGGCTTGCAGGGAGGGTGGAGTTGCTTCTGGGTAGTTGCTTGAACAATGAATCTAAAAGGCTATATGTCACCCATAGGATTCCAGCTTATATGTCTCAGTCCCCAGTGGCAGAGCTTGGAGTGTGTGGGGGGAAGAGGGAAGGCCTACAGCACAAGGGGGTGGCCACTGTGCATGGGGACATGGCTGCGGAGTGTGGGGGCATGGCCAGGGCACACAGGGTCATGGCCAGGGTGCACGCAGGTGCAGCCAGAACATGCGGGGGCATGGCTATGGGCCGGGACGCCCCGAAATCAACAACTTGGATGAAGGAATAGAGGGCGTGCTCATCAAATTTGCAGATGACACCAAATTGGGAGGGGTTGCTAATATGCCAGAGGACAGGATCAAAATTCAAAATGACCTGGACAGATTGGACAGCTGGGCCAAGGCTAACAAAATGAAATTCAACAGAGAGAAATGTAAGGTCCTACACTTAGGTAGAAAAAATATAGGATAGGGGACATGTGGCTGGATAATAGTACGTGTGAAAGGGATCTAGGAGTTTTAATAGACCACAAACTGAACATGAGTCAGCAGTGTGATGCGGCAGCCAAGAAAGCCAATGCAATTCTCAGTTGCATCAATAGAAGTATAGTGTCTAGATCGAGGGAGGTACTGGTACCACTCTCTTCTGCTTTGGTTAGACCTCATCTTGAATACTGTGTCCAGTTCTGGGCACCCCAATTCAGGAAGGACATGGTCAAGCTGGAGCAAGTCCAGAGGAGGGCGACCAAAATGGTGAGGGGCCTGGAAGCCATGCCCTATAAGGATACCCTTAGAGAGCTGGGTATGTTTAGTCTGCAGAAGAGAAGGTTGAGAGGGGACATGATAGCCATGTTTAAATATTTGAAGGGATGCCATGTCGAGGAGGGAGTGGGCTTGTTTTCTCCTGCTCTTGAGACCAGGACAAGGAGCAATGGATTCAAGCAGCAGGAAAGGAAATTCCACCTGAACCTCAGGAAGAACTTCCTGATGGTCAGGGCTGTCCAGCAGTGGAATATGTTGCCTCAGAGTGTAATGGAGTCTTCTTCTTCGGAGGTTTTTGAGCAGAGGCTGGAAGGCCATCTGTCGGGAGTGCTTTGAGGGTGTTCCTGCATGGCAGGGGGTTGGACTGGATGGCCCCTGTGGTATCTTCCAACTCTATATTTCTATGATTCTATGAAAAACATTGCTGCCCAGGGTGAATCACCCCCCCACACACACTCCCATGTCCCTACATCACTGTCAGTCCCCACTTAGCAGAACAAAACTATTGATGCCTGGGTACAGCTCTTGAGCAACTTTTAGGTGGGGAACTTGGCCCTTTAGCTGCCCTGAATATAGGGCGTTTGCATTAATGCATTCTTAAGACAGTCTTCAAG